>RJWJ010044183.1:0-12289 GCA_004363605.1 Indri indri | reverse complement strand
TTGGGTGCTAATAGGTTACAAATGTTCGTAAAAGTCCATACACTGTGTGATCTCACAAAACGCCCAAATTGCCGATTCTTTCTCTAAAAATTGAGTCTCCTTGGCTGACGTTGAGTCTGGGGCAATTTGCCATGGAAGGGGATGTTCCCGTGTTGCTTTGACGTCAAACCCCCAGCTACGGGCTGATTACCTGTGTGGATGGGTCACTTCCAGTTCTAGGATCACTAATCCTGACTTCAATCCCAAATGCAGTGGCCTCACTTCTCCTCATTCCGTGGTGCAGCAAAGTGTGCACAGAGAGGAACAGAGACCGTGGAGAGAACTCTGCTCTGGGCTCTTCACCGAACCCTCGCGAAGCGTGCACTCACCTGGGTGAGTGCAGGGAGTTTCAAAGTCTACTCACTTGTAGGTGCAGACCCTGGACCCCGAGCTGGTGCACATGGTGCCCCCTTCTCAGATCCTTCTCTCTGTAAAGTCTCTTAGTAAACGAGCCCAGCCCACCTGCAACCCTACACCTCACCTGCCACCTTACAGGGGTCTTGCTTTGGGGTCCTCTGGTGGGGACAACACAATCCCCTGAAACACAGAGCAGGATGCTTACTTACACGGTGTGACTGATAGCCAAAAAAGTCCTGGCCCCAGAGCTCATAAGCTATGCCATCTGTGCCATCACCAAATAATTTTCCATCAGAACCACATACACTTAACGTACCTGCTGGGACACTCTGCGTTTCATCCCCACTCCTCCCCCGGCCGCGTCCTGTTCCTGAGCAGCAGGGCCGGCTACTCACCTGCTCAGCCCTCCCTGAAGCAAGGTGTGAGCCTGCAACCCAGGTCTGCCCACGGAAATACACACATCAAAGAGGTCATGCTGGGTTGGGGCCTTCTGGGAAGAGACTTTGCTTCCTAATAAAAGGGACATGGGGGAGATTGCAAAGTGGCAGGACCTGGTCCTCCTTGCTGGGGTGTGAGCAACTCTGGCAGGTGTAAAATTACATAAGCGGGAGGAAAAAAGCAGCAGTGCTAAAAACAGCGGAGTGGGAAGATGGAAAAAGGCAGGTCCACAGTGACTCAGGGATGTACCAGCACCTTCCAGGCAGTGCAAACCCCGAGTCTTTGTGTTATACAGAATAATGACAGGCTTCGTTTGTTAAGCTACACGCGTGTGTGTGTATACACATATACTGCTTAAATAGCTGAATATATATATATACATGTATGTGCATACGTATTTCCTTGAAGCTGAGTACAACTCTAATTGATTCAATTTGGAAAACACCGCTGCGCCTTGCAGAGGCCACAGAATGAATGAGGAGGCCTGAGCCTTCTCCGAGAACCGACACTTTGAGTGGAAAGGCCGGGGTCTTGTCCCTCGATCCCCAGCACGCATGGCCCAGCCCGGCTCTGCGGTTGGTACCGCAGTGTGGGTGACATAGATTCTCCCAGGTGCAGAGGGGCGATGGTGGCACTCACTTCATGGACTTGTCGTCAAGGCTGAAAGAAACCGTGGCTGTGAGAGGGCGAGGCGCCCTGCACGTCAGAGAGTGCCGACCGCCCTTCCCTGCTCAGCGCTGCTGCGGGGTAACCACGTGCCCTGGAGCTCCCAGTTTGAGACAAGAACCTGTGCTTCTCTGTCTCGCTGGGTCACTGAGCAAGGAACCCAGAGGCGGCCCAGCTGCTGGGCGGTGTGGGCTGGGGACACCGTGTCATCTGAGGCTGGACTGCCAGGACCTGCCTCCAAACTCACGGGCTGTTGGGTGGAGACTTTACTTTCTCAGGTGTGAACCTTCCCAAGGGCTGCTGGGGAGACCCCACAACAGGGCAGCGGGCTCTCCCCAGAGCAGGCGATGGGGAGAGACAGAGGCAGGGACCGAGGCGGGGACAGAGGCGGGGACCGAGGCGGGGACAGACGCGGGGCAGCCGAGATGGGAGCAGCGAGGTTTTACAACCAGGGCTCAGAAGTGAAGCCCCATGACTCCACCTTGGCTCCTGGTGCCGCCTGGTGCGGGCGTGAGCTCCAGGATGCAGGAATCCTCGGAGGTCATCCTACCTGGAGGCCCCGCCCCCCACAACCCTCAGAAGATACTTAGTTGCACACTAAGACCCAATCCCCTGCAGCAGTAACAAACACACACTAAATCGATACAGTAGCAACGGAAACTTCAACGTGATCATGGCATAGGTCCCAGCTGCTCAGTAGAAATCCAACGCCCGCTGTGTTCGTGTGTGAGGACATCGGGTGACTTATCTTAAGTTCTCTCGGGCTGGTTTCTCCTCCCGTGACATGGGAGTATCTGCAGCCCCACTCCCGAGAAGATCAAAGGAAGTCACCAGGCAGAGTGCTCAGCGACAGCCCGTCCCCGTCCCCCAAGTGTTAGCCATGAAGATTGCTGAGGCTGCTTTGTTAGGATTCGCTATGCATTTGGTTCTTGCCGTCACCATGGGAGAAACCGAGCCACTGACCAGCATATAAATAATTCGAACTCTGAACTATTGACCCATAGGGCTCCGGAAGAAGTTGAATAATATGATCATAATAACATCCTTTGCAACAGTTCTGTCATGAACAGGAATGTTGTTGACAAAGTTTAGCCCCAAACCAAAATTTTGAAAAACAATCCTGTTTTCTAAAACCGTGTCTGCCCTGCTCTGATGACGTAAACTACCCCGTGGCTGTGAGTGGGTAGGCGGTGTCACTCTCTGTTGTTATATTGCATTTTTTTTTTTTTGTTCCAGAGGTTGTAATTACATAAAATACTGGTCTCCCGAATGCTAACAACAACTGAGAACATATGCATTTTAAAATATTATTAATTTCTTGTAGTGCTAAAAATGCAGTTTTATGACAGTTTTTACTGAGTTAATCGTGTGTGTGTGTGTGTGTGTGTGTGTGTGCGTGTGTGTATGTGAGAGAGAGAGAGAATTTTAATAGAGGTTAGTAACATTACTTAATCTGCTTTTATATCAAGTGAGTTTTCAAAATACATTTTAAATTCTTACCTCCCTACTCTCTTGATGGCATTTTTGGTTTTATGCTAAACAGAATGCAGAAGACCCTATTAATGAAGACGGTTTAATGTCTGTGCATTATTATAATGGAATCCTTTGTTCTGCAGTTTGCCTGTGTCACGGACTAAGTCATTAATCAATGGGCGCTGAAAATAATTGTCTAGTTCTCAACAATTGTCTATTGTTGAAACATTTGGAATTTTAAGATAAAGATGTACAGGCGGCTGTAAAAAAATGGTTTAAGATTACCCTTCATGGGATTGTGGACATATTGTTGGAAACAGGAAGCAGCTGACCTGGTTTTAATGCATTTTTCAGTCTCGTTGTTCAATGGCCTATTCACATGGTGCCAGGAAAAGTTGACTTCATTAATGTCAGGAAATAATGATTTCATATTTTTTATTGAGCTGGTGCAATTATTAAATGCAGAAATATCATAGAATTCTTTAGCATTTCAAAATAGGAGTGAAACACGTTAATAATCACGATGGTAACTTTCTGTCTATTTAACACGGGTTTTTGTCGTGGAACTTCCATCTCAGATACCTGCTATAAATAAGAGCCCTCTGTCTGAGTGATTACTATTCAGCAAGAAATATATGACTACACCATGCTGTTTTAGTAGCTCAAAATTAGATATCTTTCTCATTGAAAATGCTGTAATTTGAAATGTCAATAAATACATTTCATGCCATCTCATACTATAACAAATTACCCCCTTAAATCTGTCAAGATGGAAGTCTAACTCCTGGCCTGAAAAAAATGTGAATTCTAACTTGGGGAAAAATATGTGCCCTGATTTTTTAATGTAATTCACCTTTATGCAAATTTGCTTATGTGTCTAAGTCTCCCGAGACACAGCATTCTCAGGGACAGTCTCAGGGCATATCTATTTTTGGCATAGCACGAGCCTACTGTAGACTTTACTTAGTAATTATGATTGTGTGGTTTTCATTTGACGAATGCCTGGAACACATACTATTTCTTAATTGGAAAAGAAATAACTGTATTTTTCTCGGTATCCCAGCCCCAGCGGCGTCAATCGTGGCTAATCTTGTTCCTTTTTTCTCTAACAAACTCTGAAAAATGAGCTTCTCTCTCTTCCGTGTCTTCAAGGTGTCTACGGAACATGTTAACGCAGGGAGGTGCTGTTGGCATGAGCCGGGTCCCTTCCACCCACTGATGATAGTAGCCGTCTTTGGGCAAAGCACTGCCCACACCTGTCCTGTTTTCTCAGCGCCCCAGCCAGAGGGGACGGGCTGTCATAGCTATGCGGGGGAGGGGCAGGGAGTGTCCCATCATGGTCACATGGCTGGAATCCCAGAGCCATGATCTGACACCGCCCTGTCTGTCCCCAGAGCCCCGGATTCTTCCTCCTGGTGGCTTTCCCTTGACCCTTGTCCGTCCCAGGAAGACAGCGCTCTGGACCCCGTGCCCAGGTACTTCCAACACATCAACAGACCAGCGGGTGACAGTCCTGACTCTCTGAGACCTTCAAGGTATTTATGAATTGTTCTTCCTCGATTAACAAAGTGGCTTTGGACTGGAATTCACCTTGTTTGATGTTGAAATCTTGGCTTCTCTCTTTTCAGTTGGATTTTTTTCAGCACGGTTTTGCTCATCCTTTGGTTTTCAATGTTTTGAACCTTGTTTATCTTGATTCTTTCATGTTATTTTATTTTTTCTTTTTCTCCCGCCCTGGAGACCCCCCACCCCTGGAGATCCTGTTGCAGGTGCCCAACCTTGGAAGATTTCATCAGCTTGTACCTACCAGGCTTCGCCAGAGAGGATTGTTATTAATTTGGAAAAAAATTGACAGTTCTTATGGGTGGGATGAAGTATTTCAAAATTCCCTTCTGTATTCAAATAAACAGCTTTAGGTTTTATGGCGGCTGATGCCATTCCCCATAAATACCATTCACCTTCCTCTTCCTCATCTAAGTGGCGTAGAGTAGATGCGTTCTCCGTTTATATGCTCATACCACTGAGTTAGACTGTGTTTCACTGGGTGCAATCTCCTTCTCACTGCGTATTCTGTGTACTGAGTGATTTTCTGTGAGTTTCACTATCTACAGTTTTGCTACCTAGTCACCCATCTTCCTTCAACAAGAACATGTGCAAAAAAATCATTATTTCTGAGAAAATGATGTGGACGGATTTAGATCAAGTAGGATTTCGGTTGTCATTACACTTATTACCCACATCATAATACTCCGTCGTCTTCCCAAAGTCTATGAATCTTTTGTTTCACCCACTGTCCATTTTGTTACTCGATATCCTCATGTCCTTGGGCACAGAGGCGAGGACGGGGCCAAGCTGGGACCGTGCTCCGGCCTGTTCCGTCGTGGGCAGATCCAGGGTCATGCATGCAAGTTACAGCTGCAGGAGGACTCACCCCAAGGCTTCATCTCGTAATGTGGACACTTCGACCCTGAGAGATGGTGAATTCAAGTCACACGCCTCCCGAGGGTGAGAGCTGGGGATCTGGCCGTGCATCCTAAACAGAGGCTCGCTGCTCTTTGCAACTTTGCCATCTCGTTTGTGAGTTTCCACGTGTCCCCCCGGGGTAGGTGCTTTCTCATGCGCCTCACTGAGCGAGGGCTCTTCACTTTTTGGGGAGAAAACCTCGTGGAATGAATCTCACGGCTTTGGGGAAGTTGCCCAGATAAGGGAGAAAGGAAAATATCCACATGGTACCCAAACCAGCTCAGTTAACACTGGCATAACGGGGTGACAGATATTTGCTGCCTTTGAACATCCTCAGGACAAATGGCACCACCTCCTGATTAGGAAAGTAAAACCCTAAACAGGAATTCCATTATCAGCCAGGCTGTGTCAGTGGGACTAACAGGAAGTTTTTCCAGGTGTACTTTGTGTCAAACACAAAATTCCATTGAAAGATGGCACACAAGGTTACCTGTAACATTCCTTCTGGATAAAACACCTCCCTTCCCAAGATCCCGGCGTTCTCACGAGCAAAGCGCAGTGACTGCCAGAGCTAGGTCCAAACAGCCACACCTGTCCCAGGCAAATGGATCCTAAAACTCTTCTGCTTGGTGATTTATAAGGAAGGGAACTCAAAGATATTGAACGTGGTTTTTATCAAAAGTCTGTTTTTATTCTAGTGTATTAATATCAAAACCATATGGATCCATGCAATGCATGTATTAAATGGAAATATCTTAGAAAGTAGGCATTGGTGTTTCTCCAATCACTGCAATCGAAATTGTGTAGAACTTAGAGTCGTCTCAAAAGAAACATAAATCATAACATTCTGGAGTACTATGTAAGGGGCCGTGTTAAGTACATTGACATTTGACTTATAATTGAAGATGAAGTAACTTTGTACACTGATTTATCAGGACTTGGGTATAATAGTCTTCAAAACCCAGTTGCTTCGGGAAAGGGTTCTGCTACCACCATAGATTAAGACAATGACTAGTGAATGCTATAACTTATCTGCTCCTTAACTTTCTTCTATTTGGGGACAATTTGGAACCATAGACAAAACCGTCCTTACAAAGAAATCAAATGACTGGAACACAGTTTATGAATGCACATCACATGCATACCTGTTAATAGACTAAATGCAAGGGTTTTCGTCTGATTAGATGGCGGCTGTATCACAGTACCTCGAGCAGGGTCTGACACATCCTGGGGGCTAACAAGGATCTGTTGAGTGAATGAAAAAAATGAAGCCATGAGTTTAACTAAGGTGAAGTGTAACCTCTCAGATGTTTATTCACATTTTTTAATGGAAGCGGAATGTCTTTTCATGGCATATCATCCATTTGTGTATCTTCTTTTGTATGTTGTATAATCACACATTTATATTGATGTAGTAATACTTTAGTATTTTCCTTACTGATTGGTAAGAAATATTTGTGTATTATAGACAGCAATTTCCTTTCAGTCCTATTTTCTGCAAGCCTTGTTGAACAAGATCTGAATAAAATCGTACAGTCCAAAAAAAAAAAAGAAATCAAATGAATCATCAAATAAGAAAATCAAATGAACAGTGATGAGAAGGGAGCTCCAAGCCCCAGTTCAGTTCACGGCCACTGACGGTGGGCTGTTCCCCTAATGCCAAGGGCTGGCCTGGTGCTAACGTGTGCTGACGTGTGCTAACGTGTGCTGACGTGTTCGTGTAGTGATGATGTTCCGGCGCTTATTCTAATTGTTCTGGGAAGGAAGACTCTACTCAGGTCTTGGAATGATGACTTTTTCCTGTGACTTTTATTAGCCAAGGACATTAATTAAATGGAAAAATCCCCTAGGGCTTATATGAAATTTAAAAATAGAAATACAAAAATTTATAGTAATAATGATGCAAATCTGATGATTTTTGGTCTATTTAATACTTTTAAAGACTTTACGTGTTTCCGACTCCTTTCCTAGATGCATGTCATAAATAATGGTGGTTACAGGCCAGCTAGGGACGTGGGGGACATAATTCAGCAATGTGTGGCGGGGAACACAGGTAAGCTCCGTTCGTTTTCAAGCTGCCATCTGCTTGACTGGCCCATCTAAGGCTGCTGAAAGTCCACACTGGGGACATGAGAGAGACCAGTGCTTTGCTGTGAGACATGCTGCTTCCCACAGCGCACGCCAGGTGAGCGGGACTTTGCCTTTCGCCGCGAGCATTTCGCTGCGGGCGCCGCCTACACCCCCTGCACCTGCCCGGAGGCTGAAGGAAGCCCCAGCCCTGCCTGACAGGTGTCTAGTTTTACGGGACTCACACTCTTGACCCGGTCCCTGAAATCAGTCATTCTTCCCCGTGTATTTTGCACTGGTTTCACCTGGATTTCTTTGCAGCCACCGCCCTGTGTTCTGCGCTGTCCCGTTTCTTCCCCCGGCCCAGTTATCTCGAGCAGTTTCCACGCTGGACCGAGGCCGGGGGAGCGGATCTAGCAGGGCTGTTCATGGCTCACCTTCCAGAGAAACGACAGGACTCGGCTGCGGAAGGGTCGATGTGCAGAGGCCTCCCGGGCCCAGGTAGCCGTGAGGGAGGCGGGAAGTTTTCTGGACCACACAGCTTATTGGGAACCAACAGCCGGAGTCCTGCGTGTTCAGAAGCCAGAAACAGTGGAAGGGGAATTGTGGCCTGGGCCACCTCGTGGAAGTGACATTGACAGATTATAATGTGCTGGGAGAGTGGTCGGTACTTCAACCAGTACTTCCACTGTGGGTCCCATCTCCAGGCACCACGCTCAGGCCACGGAGGGTGCCACGGGCTCCCGCTGGCGTCACCGGAAGGGAAGATGAAGGAAAATCTTCACAGCTGCCCCTGATCATCAGAGCCTGTTCTGGGGGAGACGGCTCTTTCCTCCCCGTGGCTCCCGGAGATTGAACCAAGATTAACATCTAAAGCCTTCAAAAGAATCCCATTTTGTTACATAAAGTGAGAATTTCTTAATGAAGAGGCCAGCCCTCTGTGCACACCGGCCCTCCACGAAAATTCCCCGAGGTCCGAGAGAAAGTAATTCTGGCTGCAGGCACCTCTGCAACCAGGTGTTATCACGTGAGAGGCCTGATACTATCTCTCTCCCCTCTCCCAGGGCGGTTTAGGAAACGAAAGAACAGTGACTCCTCCCAGGATTGTAAATAGCAGACTTTCAATGTTGTACCTAAGGAAAGTAAAAAAATTAAGTGATGTGTAAAGAGATGCTTCTGGGATGCTGGGAATTTTAAACATTAAGCAGAAAAAGGATTCATTTTAATTTTAAGAACAGTAACCCTATTTAACCAGGAAAGGTGAGTTTATAAATAATATTCGTAGGCTGTGGTCATTGTGAGTTTTTGGTGGGTGTTTGTAATCGACCCCATGGCTGCCCATGAATAACCCCAGAGAGGGAGTTTTCCCTGTTTGTAAATTGGACGTACATTCTGCAGTCAAAGTCAAATAAAAAATGAACAGAAAAAAACTCATACTCACTCCAGAATGATTTTTATCATGAATTGAATTCAAGACTTTTTTTTCTTAAAAGATCCCAAATAAAGAGAAAAGAGGCAGTTTGTACGCCAAAGCAATAATGGCAAAATCGGTTATGCTTGTGGAATGTTTTGCTTTTCTCTAAGTTGTGGAGATCAGGATAAAAGTTTAAATATCAGATACGGATTTGAAAAGCACCATGTCTATTATATTTAATATAATTATAATTTTTCCATATTTTATTAACAACGAAGTCATATTATGATAGGAAGACACATTAGCATATTTATAATTTGACCCTTTGTGCCCAGCCGGCAACTCGCAGGTGCTCTAATTTGAACAGGCTTTTGTTTAAATGTAACTACCTGCCCACTGCTAACAACACCACTGATCCCGAGTCAGGCAACATTATCTACTTGCAGTTTGCACCAATAGGCTCATTGTGTTCCATTTAGCAGAGGCTTATCAGGGAAAGGCAGGAAGAGAGAAATCCAGGGCTCTTTGTAAAATAAATGGGAGTGATAATAATAAAACGATAGGACTTCAGCAGGCAGATTGGGGAAGGCTGCGCCAGGAAGATGGCTGGGCGTGGCTGGGGGTTTGCCGGCCGTGGCTGGGCGTGGCTGGCTGTGGCTGGCCACCCCAAGGCCAGAGCACAGTGGGCGGCTCCGGCTGTGAGTGGCTTTGGGCTCAGAGCAAGCGATTCCCTGTTCCCGACTTCAGGTTCCCAGGGAACCCCACTTCTGGCTTTGGGGGCTTGACATAGAGGACGCACTTACCGAAATATCCTTCAAAGAACGAAAATGAGGAGCTGGTTCCAAGGTCTCTGAACCCTCCAGGGGAACTCCTGAGATGCACAGTCTGGTCCTTTATTCATTCCGTGAATCCTGGTCTGATGCCTTGTCTGCGTCTGGTACCGGACAAAGCCCCAGCTCCCCCGGAACTCAGTGCATCCTTGTCCCAGACAGGAAACAAACCGACGACAAACCACAAACAAGGCACATGCCAGGTGGGGACAGGGAGTTGAATGGGGCCTTGCTATCCGGGGGTGGGGGGGGGCGATCTGCCATCTTCAGACCCGGGAGTCGGGCCTCTGGCAAGCAGAACCCTGCACTGACCGGAGGCAGGCACAGGGGAGGTGAGCTGGAGACCCCAGGGAGGTGCAGAGCCCGACCTGGAGCTGCAGGCGAGGCGGACAGCCCCAGCCGGACACCAGTGACAGCAGCGGCTGCCCACAGCCGGGCAGGAGCAGGAATGGGTGTCCCTGTGAAACCTCAGATTTGCAAGCTGCTGCTCACTGAAGCCAGGCTCCTGCCCCCAGCATACACACACACACACACGTGCACACACATGCACACACCCACACATGTGCACACACACATACACGTACACACACGCAGGTCTCGGCCTGCGCTGGTTTGGGAGGTTTTCACCATTTATTGCTCACTCCTGGAGGGTTCTGGAACACAGCGAGTGCCCACTCGGGGTTCGCTATCAGACAATCAGAATCAGCTGTCTACGGACGCTTCCAAAACACGTGTGTGCTGCATAATTCTAAACTCCCTGTGCGTTACTTCATTCCGTACATCAGAAGACGGTGGACCCAACCACTAACACATGAGTAGATGCGCTTGGTAAAGAAAGTTCTAGCAAGAAAGGGAAAAGTGCTATTTATAACTATACATGATCATCATTGATCCTGTACCCAAGGGACCCCTGGCCTAAACTGCCTTTTTCTTATGTTTATTTTTTTAGCAATATACACTTAACTCCACTTTGGGTGAGAGCTTATAAAGAAAAAGAATGCAAACAACAACAAAATTAATTCTAAAACTGCGAAACCGCTCTGCAGGACAACATAACAGGACGTGGTATGCGGGTGGCCTTGGAGCCCCAGGTGACAGTGGCTCCAGAGGGATTCCAGGGTGTTCGTGATTTTCCGCGGAACATTAAGCTGTTTTCTGAGGGATGCCGCATCCCTCCTGGCTCCCAGAACTTCAGTAAAGTTAGTGCCCCACATGCTTGGCATTTGTACGAACTCAGGTAAAGGGCTGTTCCTCACCTTAGGATAGTTGCAGGGAGCGCACCACGCGGGCTCAGGTGTGAGCAAGAGTGAAAAACTCCGCAGGGAGGGAAGTTAGAGGCAGGAGGTTTCAGAACTCTGAGGTGGGACCCCACAATTCCCAATCACCTTGGATCCAATTTTATTCAAATCTCAAAGGACAGAGTGATCCTGTCCTCAAAGGACATTCAGCTAAATTTTAAAATAATAGAGTATAATAAAAAGGAAAACTAGGTCATATATGATTATCTTTCAAGCAAAGATCAAAGCTCACAGTTTTTCTGCTGGTTGCGTGTGTGGCTATTTAGAGACACCTTCACTTCCAATCACCTGCTGTTATTTCTGTTGCATTAAAATCACAGAACTCAGTGTTGACAGAATTGTTTTGAGTGTTTGGTTTTAATCAGCACACAGTTACAAACAATCAGAAACACTATAATGAAAATTCTCTAGAGCAGTAGATTATGGAATAAAAATAAAATAAGAATAAACCTGTGAACCCACACGTGTATATACGCATGTGTGTGTGTACGCACGGACGTGTATGGAATGAATTATTTTATTGGCATCACCTCGGATACCTTTGACACTTAGCTTTAGCACCGTATTTCACAGGCAATTCTTGATACTTTTAAAGCTTTTTTGGAAGGAGACATCTTGTTTTGGATTTTTTTGGTGGTTGTTTTTGCCACGAGTGATGCCCGAGAAAAAGTTGGAAATATAAGCTTTTAATATCACTTGTAATTCTTTTCATCAAAACGTAAACTGCAGAACTTAGTAGGGATAATCAGAAACTTGTGGGCAAGAATTTTAGAAAACGTTTAAAGCGTGGCCGTAGCAGAAAAGGCTCGGTCGGCGAGTAACGGTGAGGTCTTAACAGACAAGAATTCAGCCCCAGATCTACCGTACACTGGCTCAGAGCCCTGAGCTGGCTACTCAGTTGTGTGAACCTCATTTTCCTTAGGAAAATAGACAGTGATAATTATCTGCTGAGCATCATTTCCATCAAAGCTATAATATGCCTAGCTCAGAGCCTGGCAGGTGCAGGTGCCGAGTGGTAGCAACCTTTATTGTTATCATTAGCATTGTTGCTTTTATTCTGCATAGCAATAGTGAAATGTGGGTGACTTCAGCTTGTCTGTTGGCCCAACACTAGCTTCTGTGAAACTCCCTGTAATAGCCTCCTGTTAGGATATCAAGTTAACCTGATGGAGGAAGGTGTTATTTGAGATGTGCTCGGATATTAGTATTGCATGTGTTTGTGATCTGAGAGAGAAGACAGTTAC
>RJWJ010044182.1:0-12288 GCA_004363605.1 Indri indri | reverse complement strand
TTTAATCACAAAGTCCTGTCAAGTTTTACATAAAATATGCCTCTTACATCTATTTCCTTCTCTTTATTCCCACTGTAATGATCTGAATCTTGATCATTTCCTAGAACCTAAAGTGCTAAGCATCTTCCTAGCTAGATTGCTAATGTCAGCCTCCCTTATACAAGTCTTAGTTAGGAAATAATTCTGCATGAATATTTTTGCATTTCTGTACAATCCAGGCTTTGTGAGCACAGTACTGACAACCTGGTTTAAAGGACTGAATGGTAAACATGCCTTCGAAATTAAAGATAAAGAATTGCTCTGGAAAGATTTAAAGACAAATCTGTCCCTGAATGTTTTGTTCCTCGTGGGCCGATTTATACATTGAAGGGATAGGGTGTTTGGGAGGTGATAAGGTCATGAGCACGGTGCTGTCGTGAATGGGTTTAGTGACTTTATAAAAGTGGCCCAAGGGAATTCACTTGTCCCTTCCACTACGTGAGGACAGAGTGACAAGTTGCCATTTATGAAACACAGAGATCAAGCCCACGCCAGGCACCAAATATGCTGGTGACTTGATCTTGGACTTCTCAGCCTCTGGAAATATAAGAAATAAATTCCTGTTGTTTATAAATTACTCAGTCTAAAGTATTTTGTTATAGAAGCCTTAATGAACTAAGATATCACCCACATTCTAAAGTTATTACAACCCAGATATACCTTTTTCCTTTTTTCTCTTCCTTAAAGACATTTGATTACTTCTGGATAGTGCCCTCCCCATTCCCGGAAGGAATTTGTTTACTTTATAGAGTCGGTCTCTTCTCTCTCTCTCTCTCTCTCCATATATATGTATATATCTATACATACATGTATATATATGTATGTAGAGAGATCCATATTTATATACAGAGATTTCATTCACACACACACACACACACACACACACACATATAAAGGAAAGAAGGTACAGATGAGTCAGCCTTATTATAGAAGTTCCAAATCTCAGAATTTTGAAGTTCCTTCCTTGTGATTCAAACTGTGCTGTATGCACAAATGGTATCAGGTCCACATTGCACTGCACACGGGGAGTGGGAGTGTGGCGCTACTAGGATGCTCAGTGAGTAAATGGTCTGTTTTTGATCCATAGATTTCATGTTTTCTACTAAGATAACTAATTAAATGAATACAAAAAACAAACAACACTTTGGACAATCCTACCAAATAAATATTGTTTAGACACTAATTTTAGACAATTAGTTCTTTGTACAAAATATTTGAGGTGTAAAAACACAAATACGCACACACATATATGTCATATATATGTTTACTATTGAACTTTTAAGGTCTTCATTGTTCCCCAATATAATTATATATTTTAGTTAGTCTTCTGTTTGACAAACAAATTGCTTTTATTATAGCTTCTTGAGAAAGTAGAACTTTCTCTATAATAAGTAGTATTGTAATAATATGATAACTTTATGGAAAAAGATAAAATTTGATCCATAACTCATAACGTAGGCCAGGATAGACAAAAGTATTAAAAGTATTAAATGTAAATAATGAAATCATAAAAGTATGAAAATATGGATGACTTGTCTAACTATGACACAAAATTCAAAAGCATAAAATTAAAAAAAGAAAAAAAAAAAAACATGGCGAAGACACCATAAGCAAAGTAGAAAGAGAAATGAAAATCTGCATAACAAATGCTGATACTTATATTACAGACAAAGGTTTATTATTCCCAGTATTCAAAGAGCTTCTGAAAACAAAAAATCAAATGTATAAACTTATAGGAGAAAAATGAGAAAAATAAAACACTGACAGAAAAAACATATGCAGCAGAAATATATATGATATTTAATTTCCACCACTTCTGATGAAAAGCCAATCATCCTTCATGTTATTCCCCTATATCTAATGTCTCTTTTCTCTGTGGTTGCTTTCAAGATTTTCTCTTTTTTCTTTGCTTTTTAGCAGTTAAACTTTCTGTAACTACGCATAGTTCTTTTTATTTACTATGTTTGTAGTTGGCTGAACTTCTCTGATCTACAAATCAGAAGGTTTTTTTAAAGTCAAATTTGGGAAGTTTTCAGCTTTTATTTTTTAAATAACTTCTTTTTCTGCCCCAAACAACACCTTTCGCTGTATTTATGTTAGAGTCTTCTGGTACTGTCCCATAGGTCTCAAAGCTGTTTTTTGTCAATATTTTCAGATTGGATAGTTTCTTATGTTTTGAGTTTATATTCACTAATTGATTTTTCATTTTTAATCATTTGTTCAGGTTATTCAGTGAAATCTTTATTTTAATTGTTTTACTACTTATTTCTAAAATTTTCATTTGATTTATTTTATAGTTTTCATTTCTGTGTTGAAATTTTCTACAGTATTAAGTAAATTAATAATTAATCAAAACCATAGTATTCAAAAATAATTTGAGCATATTTTCCTTTAATTCTTTTAATATACTTGTAACAGCTACTTTGAAATACCTGACTGTTAAGTTAAACATCTGTGTTATTTTGGATTCAGTTTTTATTGACTGCTTCCCAGTTCTCCTTTATATGTCTATTGATTTTTGATGGAAATCATTGGACATTTGGATAATGTATTGTAAAAACTCTGAATTAATATTAGCAGAAATTTTACTTATATTGAATCATCTTGTATTTAGATAGACTTGGTTTTATGACTTTGTGAAACTGAATCTATGGTAAGTCCAAGATACTTCCCAAGTTCCTCTAACTTAACGGGATTCAATTTTCAAACTAGGTCTCTGTTGTGAATCTTACTAACAGTATTTTTAGGTTTTATTATGATGGGTCTAAAGTAGACACAGGGCTTTGGTTCCTGTACTTCAGAAACAACCAAATTACAATCTAATGTGTCCAAGAATGAGCACATTTTCTCACAGTGTATACTCTATTCTTTACCTTCTTACATCTTTGATTTAGCACTTTCTTATCATTGTTTGCTTACCATTGTATGATTTATTTCTCTTCCCACTCAGTAATGCTTTTAAAAAGGTCATTTTAATATTTTATCCAGCATTTTTAGATGCTCTATACTGAAAGTTTATCTTCAAACATCTATTCTTTTTTAGGAGAAGGAAGTCTTATAATACAGCCATTGTGTTTCCTAAAAATGGTGGTTCTTACTAGTGGGTAGAACCTTATACAGACACAGAGCTTTCACAGAATAATGGATATTCAGAAGAGGTAGAATTGGAAGACACAAGTGATGTTGGTGTTGAGTGTCATTGAGCTAAGTAAATTAGCAGACAGAAATGACACAAAGAAAAACCAACTATATGAGAGTATAGAAGGGGCTGGAGTCAGGCTGAAGTTTTCTTTTGAGGTGAGAAAATATATTCAAAAGGACTAGAAATTGTAGAAAAAAGACCAAAAACAGAGGAGCCGAGAACCTGGGAATTATTGTTGCAAATTTGTCTGTTAATTATTTGCAATGTGTATTCTTATATGAAACCACAAAGATAATCTTGACTTTTATTTTTATCATCTCTTTTGCACACTTCTTTGAATTATCCTTTCAACAATGACTTTCTTTTCAGGCAGCCAAAATATATCTTTCTACACATGCCTATGATTTACAAAAAGCTGTAAGTTATTTTGATCTTCATCTTTTTTTATATGAAGGAAGTTACTTAAACTCTTTGAACTTTGGTTTTCTTATCTATAAAACAGGAATAATAATAACATTCTTAAAAGACTGTTGTGAGGATTAACAACAGTGTATGTAAAAAAATAACCACAGTTTGGCACTGCAAAAATGGGAGATACCTCTATTATCATTTCCTTAGTGAAATTAAATTTAATCATTTAGTAATTCTTCTAAAGAACAGATCCTGACTTGTTGAAAAACAATAGACACTCAAAACATTTAAAAGAATTTTAACTTCTTAGCATTTCCTTGGAGTTGCCTCTAAATTTATGTTAAAATTTCCTTTTAATTTATAATTTTAAGATTATATATTTTTAGGCAACTTATGACTTACCATGATTCGATCAAAGAGTTTTAGACTCCAAGGAGACAGAAATCATGTAATCTAACACATCTATTTTATAATTAGCTAAACTGATACCCAGAAAGATTGTAAGTCTTGCTAAGTGGCTTCTATTTAGTTAATGAAATGGACAAAACTAGAACCATTTCTCCTGACTCCTTTTTTCTTTTCTTTTCTTTTTTTAAAATTTCAATAGATTTAAGGGGCACAAGTGTTTTCTTGTTACATGGATGAATCGTATAGTGGTGAAGTCAGGACTTTCAGTGTACCCATCACCTAAACAGTGTACATTGAAAAAGAGGAAGTCAAACTCTCTCTGCTTATTGATGACATGATTTTCTACCTAGAAAACGCTAAAGACTCCTCCAAAAGACTGCTAGAATTGATAAATGGATGCGGTAAAGTCTCAGGTTACAAAATTAATGGATAAAAGCCAATAATAGCATTTCTATACACTAATAACAGCCAAAATTCAGCTTCGTTATTATCAAATCAAGAACTCAATGCCATTTACAACAGCTGCAAAAAAAAAAATATTAAAATACCTAGGAACATACTTAACCAAGGAGGTAATAGATTTCTACAAGAAGAACTACTACAAAATGCTGACTCCTTTTTTGATGTGTTTTCCACTCTATAGGGCAGTCTCCGCTTACTGAGTCCTAGCATTCATTTCATGCAAGAGGTCTTCTGATGTTAGGAGATTCTATCCACCATGTTAAGATGTCCTAAATGCTACTGACAGTTTTGAAGATTATGGTGGTAGTTATGACAACCTCGATTAATGTTCTCAGTGGAGCTTGTTTGAGTGAAAGAACAGCCACTAAAGCTAACTGTCTTAGAAATCTATTTAAATGCTAAGAAGTGACAAGATAACAGTAGTGGTTTATACACAAACTTTAGCATCATATGACACTTCTTAGGCACTATGAAAGTGTCAACTTAATGCTATATATTTATAAAATGAAAACTCAGGTTATGTATAATTAGGAGTATTCATTTTATTTGGTTTTCTTCTTAGCTGGGTATCTTACAAAAGTATCTTATTCTCTGACAATAGTTTATACTCCTGCACTAAAAGTGGTAGTTAAACAGGGTTTGATGATTAAAAATACTTACAGGACCCCAAATGAAAATGCTTATAAATCTAAAGTTTGCTTCAGGTAAAGAATATAATACAGCAATGTTACTAAAGTAAGAATATGCATGAAGTAAGGATATGCCTGGCAAGGGTCCAGGTCTAAGCTTCAATTATTTTCCTTCTGTAATGGTATACTAGGTGCACTTTCTTTCTCGTATCAGGAACCACTGATATATGTAGAGAGCATCTCAGAACCAGGGATCCAAAATAGAGTCTCATCTGGGGTTATCTTATAAGCTAGGGTATTCTTATTGATTATATAAAAATATTCTTGCTATATAACTAACCCAATTGGCATAACCTCGTGAGGGTCTCCCTGAGACCAGGTGTAACTCATCAATCTCTCTGTTGTCAATAAACGATGTTGAGAAGCTGGTATTAACCTCCCTGAAACTCCCTGGATCATGGTTATAATCAACACAATTGATCTCATTTTTATATTTCTTATTTTAATAAAACAGATCGGGCTTATTCCTGTCTTACTGGAATTAACCCTCACAGCATCATCCACTTCCCATGTCTGTGGTCAAGCCCTGGTTATGACAAAACCATCTCTCTAGTTTGACAGCAATTACTTGCCATATGCAACTATGTAATTAGATTCTGTGAACAACTAAAATCACAAGCATATTCTGGGCAGTAGTAATAATCACTGAGAAGTTATATGGATTTAAACAGACAAAAAAAATCATCCAATAATACGAGCACAAACTTTCTCATAATTTTGTACTAATCTTAATTTCTTTTGCCTCCTTTATCTACATATTCCTGTGCTTTAGGGTACATCTGCTGAATGATTAAGAACTGTAATCAATTTATTATTGATCAGGTCTAAATATTCTTTCATAGGGCTAACATCCTGAAAGAGTGTTAATTCCATCCCCCAATATATGTGATCTTCAACATTAGTGTTCTAAATTTTATTAGGTTCTACAATATTAACTTTATATATGATCTCTTTGTTATACTGCATAAAAGCATCATGCCATACTCTGAATATATGGTTGTGAAACAAATCAAATATTGTTACAATAAAATTATTTTGTTCCTTCCAGCAAAATTTGCCTCTTACTATGTATCATGTATTATTTCTGATAATAGATGAAAGGCCATGTGTCATGGGCTAAATTGTGCCCTGCCCCAAATTTCATATGTTGAAGCCCCAGTACTAGAATATGACTGCATTTGTCAGCATCATGATATAATTTTACTTGATTTGGCATTTTTGACCTCCCTTTTGGAATAAGATCATGCCTTATTTGATCCAGACAGGTCTTCTCTAATTAAAAGCAAACTGCTCCAGGCAATTACTCCTGTTCCTGTTTCTAATTCTTCAAAGCTTTTTTTATTTTTTTTAACAGACCAATTCTGTTTGATCCATCAAAAGTGATGTTGCTATTAGGTACTAAACACTTTAGAATAACAAGGAAATAAATTTGGAACTCAAAATGTGGAATTCACTAGGATAAAGTTGCAGGAAGAGTAGTCACTGTTGACACTTCCCATTATCATCCATATCAAACCTCTGGCTTCTCATTTTCAGAAATGCAGGCCCATCAAGTTATACCTGATTATTTTCCTTTATCAATACTTCCATGTTTTTCCCTCCATGTACTTATGGGTTTCCACACACAATAATAAGGCAAATTGCTAGTTTGTCGCATAATATTATGACTGATGGGAACTTCTACTGTCATTAAACCTTAATGATCACATTTAATTGGCCACACGATATTCTCCCAGATTGCGAATGAACACACAGTGTTCTCCAGATCCAGCTGGGTACATATTTCCATAGTTGCTTCAAAACACGGGTCCTTAATAATAGTTATGTTTTGTGAAATGAGAACCAAAAGGCATAGCCACATTTGTGTTATTCAATATAGCCATAGACAGAGTTAGGCTATAGATCACTTCCAGAAATATGTTCATCAGGTTGGCCATTGCGCAGCTCATTTCTTGGTTCCTTAAAAGAAGAGGAGGTTTGGAAAAACAAAGTACCTTACCCCAAGGCACATTTGAATCTAAGCTAAGAAAGTGTATTATTCTCTTGTTCTAAGCCTCTATCTGTCTTATATGTTAGATTCCATTTTGTAAGACCCATTTGTTTATTCTCTTTCCTTTAGCAACAATCATAACTTTCTTCTATTTATTATTACTTTTAATCCAAGTTTTTATTCTTGAAGTAGGCCCCCGTGGTTTAGCCTCTGGGCTATTTCAGATTGCTCATATCAAGATGTGCTCTGCTAGGGCTTCCGCTTTGATTCATTTCCAATTGTAGGAAGTCAGAATAGATAAGTACAAAGAAATGAAATAGTTCCTCCCAACTGGGTGGGGTGTGGGTAAGAGATAAACCGCTTCATAAATCCCTTTGGAATTCCTGCAGTTACATTCAACTTAATAGACATTGAATTTTGTTTTGAAATAGTACTAGCCCTTGGGATCCTTAGTATTAGCTTCAGTCCAAGTACTATTGGGTTCAGCCTTAAAAAAGAAAACTGTGGTAAAGTAGTAAATATTTGTATGTCAGTTGCTGTATCATCCTCCAGCCTTTCTTTCCTAATGTCACCACAAAAGCATAATTTATCTAATGAAGATTTATCTTTAGTTTAACAATTTAAGTTGTAAACAGAATGCTATAAATTTGTAGACCAGCTCTTCAATCCTTTGCCAACCCCCATATTTTTAAGAAGGGGTTTTATTTGTCCATTCCAATTTTCAATTAACAATTACTTTGATGGGCGCTAAATAATATGATAAGTCCATTAAACATGACATTTTCACAAATTAGTGCATAATGTGGGCAATGAAATGAATACCTTGATCTGACAAAATGTAACTAGGAAGGGTAAACTATTTATAATATTTTTGTTCCACTTCTTTGATAGTATTAGCAGCATTGACCTCAGTCACTGGTTATAAAAGCCAAATTCAGAATATATCATTAAGTCCTGTCAATATCCATTTGTAGTCCCCAGAGAAGTGGGTAAAAAGCCAATGCAATCTACAATGCAATCTCTCAGCAATAATTCCAGGGTGAACTGCAAATGCCGTCTTCCCTATTAGAATAGAGGGCAATTTTTATGGACAGTTTGTGCATTAGCAGGAGTCAGTGATATGTTTGTTTGGCTCATCTCTTCATGGCTCAGTTTCCCTCATGTGAACTCATTTCATGGAACTGGGTTGCCATGTCAAGAGATAGAACTTCTTGAGTCAATCACCTTCAGATTTGGGCATAGGGTTTCTTTGGTGAGCATCAACCTGCCCTATTCAATTTGCCCTCAAATTTTCCATAGGGATTTCCAGGTAACAATATCGTAAATGAGAATCCCTTTTATTGTAGAGTTAGCTATGGATCGTTTGCCAGACTAAGATGCAATTCCACTGGCAACATGCCATAAGTTAGTACTATATATACCTAAACAGTTTCATTAGTGAGTAAGTGTGTATATGTGTATGTACAGTTCCTTTATCACTGCTGGGAAGAGAACCTGTAACTTCCTCCATTATTAATTTCTTCCATGAGGAATTATTATTTGCTGAATACAGAGCAGTGATGGCTTTCCACGCTGAGACATGCCCTTGGTTCTGAAACTGCCTTCTGTGAACAAGGCCAGTTGCCTGACATCTTTGGTCAACTGGTCCAAAGAAGGGGCCCATTGAGCAGCAGCAGCAGCAAGCAAATCTTTAGGAAAATCTAAAGCATGATTGCAAATGTTGTTCTGCCTGGTGCCATATTAAGAAAAAGTCATCAGTCAGATCAACTACAGAATGCTAGTTACTTTTAAATTGTGTCTGTTGAATAGTCTGTACCGTACCAAGGACTGCTGAGGTATTGAGCATATTGTTTTTCAGTCCTCCTAGTCCAGTGTCATTCTCCATGATCCATCGCCGTGCTTCACTGGTGTTGCTGGGCTATTCGTACAGCAAGTTTTTAGGCACTAATATACTTGAATCTCACACTTTATGAATTAGTCCAGTAATTTGTTGCCTTCCAGGTATCCTGTATTGCTTCAAATTTACAATTTGTGTTGGCTTAGTGAACTCTAAAGTCATTCATGTTGCATATCTGAGTAGAAATAAAATCTCCAAGTTATGTTTTCATTACCAAATTATACCCATACTGTTATATCTGTACCATGCCATCATTATATCTGATTATTTATTGGTATAAAAAAGATGCCACAACAGTATACTTTTTTAAATCGTAATTTCAACTTTTAGTCAGATGTCACTTTTTGCCCCTTACACAATAATAGACCTACAAAAATTTTTCTTTGTCCGCAGGCATTTCACCCAAACTTTGTAAAAGACCTTTGTAAAAGGACCCTAACAGGTATTGGGTCAAACAACTCTGTCTTTCATGTCAATCTTCTTCCTCCATAACCATAATAATGTTAAACTAGGTATTTATGTATTTAATGCTAGAGGTTCAGTTGACCCATTCTACTGAAGTTCTTCTGAGTGCAGATACATCAATCATATCCATTTTGAGATTTTTATGTTCTAGAAAGTTCATAGACAGGAAATTGTGGGTCCCCATCAGCTTCTATAAAATTCTATCAAGGTTTTGCTGAATGCTGAATCAATTTCCTCTTTTTTCATGCCATTTTAATTAGCCATTCTCAGACTTATACACTGCCTGAATATTTTCCCCCATTTTTATTTTGATTTTCTTCCTTTTGTAAAGTCCTAACAATTTTATTATAAGTTTTATATGAATGAGGTAGCTGGGATAACAGTTCCGAGACTACCTCTTTATGTACTCCTGAAGCTCCCACAACAAAGTCACATAGGGTACTTGTGCCGGTGGGTCTTTTTTTTAATACAGTATCAGTTATTACCTAGGTGAGGGGCGTCTCATTAGAGAACTTGTTTTTGTATTCATACAGGCGTTCCAGTACATCTTGCACCCTTAGCAAATCTATGGTTTCAACAGGAGGTGTTCATCTGGATAACAAGGGAAGGGCTAGATAATTTTCGTTTTTTGGATATGTTTGATGGACTCATCCCTTAACCCATTCTAGTAAACTAGAGACATCTCTGTGAACCATCACCACAAAGGAGTGCCAGTTGGGTATCCACATGAGCCCAAATATTCTCCTCCACTCAGAACTGTTCAAAGTCGGAGAAAAAGCCCTTTGATCTAAAATTCTCAGGAACCATTTTAATAAGGATTCATGAGAGAACTGTTTGTAATGATCTACAAAGTTACTTGATTCCTTCAGTATATTACTCCTTTCGTGAATTTTTATCCATGATCAACTTGCTCCCACTTTACCATTTTAGTTATGATTGGTCTTATAAGTGTAATCAACTTATCAAATGTTATAGTTGCCCAAGTTCCTTTGGTTGTAGCTCCTCCTGCCTGAGGGCAAAGCTCCACTGAAAGATTTGGCTAGTGCTGAAAGCAGTAACTATGCAACGAATTTGCTAGGCAATCCGCTATCAGTTTGAGGTTCCTCTTAGTCCATTTTGACAGCTTCTGATGTTCAGGTCCTACTATTTTCAGATTCCAGTGGAAAGTTTTATTATCAGTAACTCATTCCAAACCTTTATTAGGCAACTACACAGCATCAGTAGTTCATTGTAACCCCTTTACAGAATCATTCTTTTTATTTCTAAATAGTGATTTAGTGATACTTTTGTTTAATAGTGAGTCAGTGATCTTTTAATAAATCCCACTTTGACACCAACTATACTAACTAGACAGTATTCAATAGCTAAAGAAGACTTGCAAGACCCAGCATGACAATACTTACAAATTTATAGTTTAATACAGGAAAAGTATATAATACAGGAATGGCACTAAAGTAAGAGTATACATTATAACCAATGGCTGCCTCACTGCAATAAATCTAGAAAGGTCAAGCTCCAATCTACAAGTGCAAACTCCAACTGACTTCCATTTGTAAAGACCATACTAGATAACCTTTCTTTCTTAGATCAGGAACCACTGACATGTATACAGAAAACCTCAGAATATGAGAGCCCACATGGAGCCTCAACCAGGGTTGCTCATACCTTGCTGGCCCTATTGGCATATTCTTGCTATGCAATCAGCCCCCATGACAGAGTCCTCAAGAGGTCTCACTGAGACCAGTTGTAAATCATCAATCTCACTGTTACCATACACAATACTGACAAGCTGACATAAATTGTCTCAAACTCCTCAGACCCATGATTATCAAGTGACACTTACAATAAGTATAATTTATGCTTTGATTAGGAGTCAGTGCCTGGTAAATTCTTATTTCATTAAAACATATCAGGCTAATTTCAATCTTGCTAGAGTTACCCTCACAGTCCAACTGTTATATTAATATCTTTTTCTAAAATCATAATCTCATGATCATTAACTGTAATGTGTTATATTACCCTTAAAACTTTTCTGGGATAATATTAATAGTTATAGCAAGAGGCTCAATTGCCAAAAAGCTGCATTTAACGATAATTTTGGTATTGGTGTATACATGTATGCACATACACATACATGTGTAAAATTATTTTTAAATGCTCTCTTCACCCTATGATGCTTATTTCTAATTGTGTGTTTATCATTTCATCTATTACGGATGAAGATATGAAGAGTCTTTGCAGTAGTACTTCATCATCAGTAGACTATAAACCATCCTGCTTCAAACTTGTTGGAAGCTCTACTGTTGGGAGCTCTATTTTCTGTCTTTCTGGGATATGTGCCAGTTAGCATTTGCTGTCTATCCTTAACTTCTTTCCCTGAAACATTTACTAAAAAACCCTGTTAGCACATACAAAACACTTACCAAATTTTTTAAGATGCTATCTACTCCCTTGGATGTCTTTCACTCTAATGCTTGCTTTTTTTTTTCCCACACAAGCAATAGAGTCACTTCTATCCTTTTATCTTCTGTTTTCAACCAATATCTAGACCATGACAGCCATTTCACTGTTTAGTGTTAGGTTACAAAGGCACATTTTAAAAACATTTGAACATTTTGAATATCGAACAAATCGACAGTTCTCATCATGTTTCACCTTTGATATTTTAATACTCAATTTTAGTTTCCTATTCTGTGAAATTCTTTCTGTTCTAATCTTTATTATGTACCAATCCCTGGACTAGCAACTGTGGTGACTGAGGCCAGGCAAACTAATTTGCCAGGTT
>RJWJ010044181.1:0-12288 GCA_004363605.1 Indri indri | reverse complement strand
TGGAGCACAAAGCAATGCCAGCCGACCACCTTGTGGGCGAGGTTGATGGGTGCCTTGGACAGCCAGCCCCATTTCAGGGCTTTTGCAGATAAAGGCTGTTCCCTCTGCCTGGACAGCTCTTCCCACAGATTCTTTCCCCTCCGGTCTTCTGGTCTTTGGTTTCTGGCTTGATTACCACCTCATCTCATCCCCACATTCCCTTTCTTTTCTGACCTCTGGCCCAGGCTGTGGTGCACAGGAGGGATTCAGTGTAATATCCACTCATTATTTGTCCAGTCCTTGCCCAGGGTAGGTGGGCCTGGTGGTCTGAGGGGTGGGGGCATTGGGTAAGGCTGCCTCCATCTTGTGGGTGGGACCCAGGCTCAGGGGTGGAAGGTGGGAGCCAGCGCCACAGTGGGGTCCATTCCCTATCCCACCCACAGGCAGAGGTCCTGGGGGGAAGCTACAGGCGTATGTCACCTGCGCCTCACGCGGGGCTGGGGTCCAACAGGCCAGGGGCGAGATCTACTTATGCGTCTACGCATGTTATAGGAAGAAGGGCGCTTCCCCGGGTCACAGTGGGGTTCAAAGAAGCCGGGTGTGGTGGCACGTGCCCATGGTACCAGCTACTCCGGAGGCTGGTGCCCGAGGATCGCTGGAGTCCAGCAGTTGGAGACCGCAGTGAGCTATGATTACACCAATGCACTCCAGCATGGGCAACAGAGCGAGACCCCGTCTCTAAAAAAGTAAGCAAGAAAGTAAAGTAAGAAAGAAACAAACAAACAAAATAAAAAATACAAACAAATAAATTAATTAAATAATAATAAATAAACGGACCAGGTTGGGAGGCTTGGGCCGGCACGGTCTTCCCAACCTCCATTACTGCGGGCGCGCGGACTCACACCAGGCCCCGCCCCCGCCCTGGTCTCCAGGGCCACGCCGGAAGTGTGCTTTGGTCCATTGGTTCCTAGCTCCGCGGCAGCCCCAGCTTCTGCGACTTTGGTTCCGACTCTGAGAAGAGTCAGAGGTGTGGCCTGCCGAGGACTGCGGCACCTGATCGTCGTAAAAATACGGGAAACGTGCTACGGCCTAGGGTTTCCCCCTGTGCCGACGCGGCGCAGGGCTTCGGTTCCGCTGGCGTCGCGGCCCGGAAGTGCGGCCTTGGCGTTGGTGAGCAGGAGGCGGCCACGGCCCGGCCTGGTGCCTGAGGAGGAGCCGGAGGTGGGGTCGGGCGGGCATCCCCCTGCCGCAGGGCCGGCGGGGAGGCTGGGGCGTGCCAGGGGAGGGGCGCCCGCGCTACGCTGAAGAGCGCGCTACGAACGCGAGAGGGCGCTGCAGGATCGGGGCGCAGCGCGGGCAAGGGTGCGGAGGCGGGAAACCTAGGTTGGCGGGAGTGGAACGGGTGCAGCCGTTGCAGATCAGAGAGGGGGCTCTGGACTCAGGGCAGGACGCGAGCAATGGCGCAGAGTACGGGAGACGGGGCTCAGAGCAAAGTCCACGGCGTGGGCGAAGGCGTGGCGGCGAGTATGCGGCGCCAGACGCCGGAGGGTGGGCCTGGGTGTCGGGTCTTGAAGGTGATCCTTTGTTCTGAGGCATCCAAGAAGGCCCTGCTGCATCTGGACTGAGGAATCGGAGCTCGCCAGGGAGCAAGGTGGGGGCGGGTCGGAAAAGGAGGAGTTCAAGCCCTGCGGGTTGATGCACAGGTTTCCGTCTCCATCGCCCAGACACAGATTTGAAGTCCTTGAGATGTTAGGTGAATAAAGATGGGGAACAGTGCTACTGGCAGAGGTAAAGCCTTTGCACGTGCAAAGGCTTGTCTTATTTTAGGAATTGCAATGAATGCATCACCATAGAGTACTCTGAGCGGGGGCAGGGTGATGTGTGTCCCGATGTTAGGACTGATCAGGCTCCCTCTGGCTGCCGCGTGGGGAATAGAACGGGAGGAGGGAGACGCGGAGCGGACCAGCAAGGAGGTTACCTCATCAGACCAAGACAGCAGCAACCAGGACAGTGGAGGTGTGCAAAGTGGTCTGAGGGGTTATCTGTGGTGCATGCAAGAAAGGGAGGGGGTGTTACTGGAGCAAAAGGAAGGCGGTTTGGGCATAAGGAGCCAGAAGCGTTGAGTCTGAGACGCCAGTAGACCCCGAGGGTGTAGGGGCAGGATTAAGTGCGCCCCACTCTGGGGTTGTGTGACCCGAAGGGAGAGGCAGGTTAGTGGAGAGTATATGGATACCAGGGTGCATCCTGTGCCCGGATGCTTCTCTCTTAGACTGGAGGTGTGGTGCCAGAATCTGCGTTTGGGATGAGCAAGTATCCCATCCCTTGTTTGATAGAAGGGGAAACAGAGGCTGAATGGCTGCGGGGTTACCTGGCTTGACGGGCATAGTAGCAGAGCTTCTCAGATTCCCAGAGCCCCCTGGGACTACCCGCTTCCCTTTCTGGTGCCTGTGGGTGGGCCATGCACGGGATCAGGCAGCCGCAGGTTCATAAGAAGCATCCTGATTGCTCAGCATGCTGCTCTCCTGGCTGCTGCTGCTTCACCTGCGCCCATCCAGTCACACACCCATGCTCATATCCACACACTCCCCCCGTCTGTGCCACGCCCACACCCTGGGCCCCATAGGCCCCATCGAGATTGCAAGGAGCTGGGGCTGCAGGAGGCACATCCTTGCCCGCTGGGCTGGGGTCTGGCCAGGGACCATGTACTTGTCTCCCATGGAGCACCTGCCAGGGTGATCCCCAACCTTCGGTCCTCTCTGACCAGGCATATCCCAAATATCTCTGTCCAGGAGGCAGGTGGTGCCACCCCACCCCCTGCAAAAACCTCTGTATATACTAGTTAATGTAACCTAGTTCTGAGGCAGCAGTCCTGGATATGCATGGGACCTTAGATTGGGGGGGGGGCGCGTGGTGAAGGGAAACAAAAAGGAGCCTAGAGGTGGGGTGGGGGAATCGAAGTTACCTGGTTGGAGAGCGAGGTCTGCTCTGGGTGAGGCAGGTTAGCTAGTTTGGATGGGGGGGCGGGTGTTGTCCCTGGCCTCTTCTACACAGGGCTGCCCCCTTGGAGAGGGAGATGGGGAGGCTTAAGGTTATTGGAGTTGGGGGAGAGGTGGGTGGGCCAAGATAGGGGAGGCCAAGCCCTGAGGCTTTCCTGAGGCAGTGAGCAAGGCTGGGAGAGGGGCATACCTTCAATATCGCCAACCCTCTCCTAGGGGTGTGCTGGGGTCTGCGGAGGTGGAGGACGCTGCAGAGGACCTGGGGGTAAAGTGGAGGCGGGAGCGCTGGTATGTCCTGTGTTGGGAATGGGACGGTAAAGAGCTGCTGGGGAGGGATGGGGTCGGTGAGGCCTGGGGGTGTGGTGCACCCTTGGGCTCCGCCCTGTGATAAGGGGTGAGGGGACAGGGACACTGGGGCAGAGGGAGATCCTCGGCTGACCTCTCCCCGCCCTCCTCGTTTCATGCAGATGGCGGCGGCAGAGGCGGTGCACCACATACACCTGCAGAACTTCTCTCGCTCACTTCTCGAGACCCTCAACGGGCAGAGGCTGGGCGGGCACTTCTGCGACGTGACTGTGCGCATCCGCGAGGCTTCGCTGCGGGCACACCGCTGTGTGCTGGCCGCCGGCTCGCCCTTCTTTCAGGACAAGCTGCTGCTCGGTCACTCTGAGATCCGCGTGCCTCCGGTGGTGCCCGCACAGACTGTGCGCCAGCTCGTTGAATTCCTGTACAGCGGCTCTCTCGTGGTGGCGCAGGGCGAAGCGCTGCAAGTGCTCACGGCTGCGTCTGTGCTTCGCATCCAGACAGTTATCGACGAGTGCACGCAGATTATCGCGCGTGCTCGCGCCCCAGGCACCTCCGCACCAGCTCCCCTGCCTGCGCCAGTGCCCCCGCCGCTCGCGCCGGCACAGCTGCGGCACCGCTTGCGCCACTTGCTAGCCGCGCGTCCGCCGGGGCACTCTGGCATGGCGCACAGCCGCAAGCAGCGCCAGCCTGCGCGTCTGCAGCTGCCTGCGCCCGCCGCGCCCACCAAGGCCGAGGGGTCTGACGCCGATCCCGCACTGCCCGAGGCCCCTGACGACCGAGGTGACGACGAGGACGAGGAGACTGATGATGAGACCGACGGCGAGGACGGCGAAGGCAGCGGCCCTGGCGAGGGCCAGGCTCCCCCTTCCTTCCCAGACTGCGCTGCCGGCTTCCTCACTGCCGCCGCTGACAGCGCGTGCAAGGACCCGCCTGCGCCCACTGGCCTTGCTGACTACGGCGGCGGTGCCGGCAGGGACTTCCTTCGGGGAGCTACGGCAGCCGAGGACGTGTTCCCAGATAGCTACGTATCCGCTTGGCACGATGAGGACGGCGCTGCAGCTGAAGGCTGTACTGCCGAGACCCCTGTCCCACCTGACTGCATCCTGGCCGGACCGCATCCACCCGGCGTGAAGACCCCGGGGCCGCCTGTCGCGCTTTTCCCCTTTCACCTGGGCGCTCCTGGGCCTCCCGCACCAACTCCTCCGGCACCATCGGGGCCAGCGCCTGCACCCCCGCCTGCCTTCTACCCCACACTCCAGCCGGATGCAGCCCCGGCCTCTCAGCTGGGGGAGGCTCCGGCCCCTTCTGTGGCTCCTGCGACGGCCTCCTTAGGCACTCCTGCGCGTGCCCCAGGCGCGGAACCGCCGGCCTATGAGTGCAGCCACTGCCGAAAGACGTTCAGCTCACGGAAAAACTACACCAAGCACATGTTCATACATTCCGGTGAGCCAGGGCGGGAGAGGAGAGGGAACAACCCCCCTCATTGGAGATTCAAAGCCAAGGGGGAATTGGGCATTGTGTGCAGGGCATTGCCGTTTCTGTTGCTTTTTGGTAACTCCAGGCGGCCTGGAAATTAAGCCTCTGCCCCAAGTGCAAGGCATGTGGGGGAGAGGAACCTGCCCAGGTGGCCAGCAGGAGCTGGCTTTGTTTGTTTGTTCCTTTGGTTGGTTTTTTTCGACCCCCCACCCCCACCCCCAGGAGCTGGCTTCTATGGAACAGGGATCCTCTTTTCCATTTATTTATTTATTTATTTATTTATTTTCAGACACGGGTCTCTGATGGAGCAGGGATCCTTAGGCTGGGTTGGGGAGCAGGAGCCCCCCAGCAGTGGAGCCTTGGAAGGGGTGTCCTAGCTAGGTTGGGGAGCCGCGCTCTGGGCAGCCTGCTGCATCTCTCTGGATGCCAGCAGTCTGGTTATGGGCTGGCAATAAGGGAGGGTTAGCTAGCCTAGGGCGTGCAAAGCTGGCAGAGAGGTTCCTGGATGAAGGCCTCAGGAGCCCTTGAGACTGGGGCAGGAGGAGGAGAACATGGCTGCAGTGTGGGGACCCCACAGCTGTAGAGGGGGGAAAGGGCCCCAAAGGCTGTGAGGAGGCTCCCTCAGACCTTGTGTCTGTCAGAGAGGCAGCTCCGCAGAGCTCGGGGAGAGGGTAGGTAAAGAGTGGGAGGGTGGTGGAGAGAAGGCCTGAGGTGGTGGTGTGCCACAGGGAGGGTGGGGTGCTCCCTGGAGGCTGAGATGGAAGGCAGGGATACGGAAAGCAGAGGCCTGCTGGGCATTGTCTGGTAAAGCAAAAATTTGGCTGGAAGGCCACATTGGGAGTGAGTGTGGGGGGGTGTCTGCAGGGGCAGGAACTTAGGTTTTGACTGTGAGTGGTGGGGAAGCCATCATTGTTCTAAGCTAAGGAATGACTGAGATGTCACAGCTTAAGATCTCCTTCTGGCTGCCTTGGGGAGGATGGGGAGAAGCCAGGGGCCTGGGAATAAGGGGAGCTGGGTGATCAGCCAGTAGGAAGCTGCCAGAGGGTCCAAGGTAGTGTTGGCTGTGCAAGAAGTGTGTGACTTTTGCTACTGAGGTAGCTGTTTTGTTAACACCTGATGACTCTAGGGGCAGACACAGCCTGCCTCTCCTCCTCCAACCCAGGGTGAGGAGGGCAGCCGGCTCAGCTCTGTCATCCCAGGGACATTATAGTGGCCAGCGGGCAGGGGTTCTGGACATGTGGCCGGGTTTCTCCCTGTGAAAAGGTACTAGGCCTTGTCAGACTGTCCCCAGAATGATGACTGGCCATCTGACAGTTCTGAAGGCTCTGTGGGCATGGGGGGAATGGAGGCTGGGCCGTAGTGTCTCCCTATGCCAGGTGCGGTAGGGGTTGAGGGGAGGGTCCCTGGAGTAGGGGGAAAATGAATGGGCAGTCTAGATGGGCAACAGATGTTCCAGGCGAGCAGTGTTCCCTTCTGGAAGGTACCTGTTGGATTTAGGGGGACCCCTGCCAGGCAGTGGTATCCCAGAATGACAGAAAAGGGGTGTCCCTGCCAGGCAGGGGTGGGAGAGAGGTACCTAGGTGTGTGTGAGGGTCCCCGTTGGACAGGAAAGTCCCCATCTGAGGGGTGGTCCGGGAGTGGAGGGGTTGTCCCTGCTGCGTAAGGAGATCCCAGAGTGAGGGGAGGGTTTCCTGATAGGTAAGGGATCCCCCGGGGTGATGATTCGGGAGGAGAGGGGAGCCCCTGCCAGGTACAGGCACTGAGTGGGTGGGGAGCGGTAGATCTGACGCGTGTTCGCGGCCCACCCTGTCGTCCGCAGGGGAGAAGCCGCACCAGTGCGCCGTGTGCTGGCGATCCTTCTCGCTGCGCGACTACCTGCTCAAGCATATGGTCACGCACACCGGCGTGCGTGCCTTCCAGTGCGCCGTCTGCGCCAAGCGCTTCACGCAGAAGAGCTCGCTCAACGTGCACATGCGCACGCACCGGCCTGAGCGCTCGCCCTGCCCCGCCTGCGGCAAGGTCTTCTCGCACCGTGCGCTGCTGGAGCGCCACCTGTCCTCGCACCCTGCACCCTGATTGCGGTCCTGGGCCTGGCCTAGGCCACTGTGGGAGCGACCACACTGGCTCGCAGTTGGCCACATTCGCCACACTCTCTCTGAGCAGGCCCTCCCTCTCTCCTCACCCGTTTCTCCTGACTAGGGCCCAGTCCACCTTATTCCTCTCCACTACGTACTTAGACCCTCCAGGTGGTGCCAGGCTGGGGCTGGTCAGGGACGGGACCACCTCTGAGAACTGAACCATTTGTAGCCTGAACCGGGTGCTCAGACCTTTGGACCCTGGCCCAGGATTCCTTACCCCCTGGGGGGAGGCCTGGGGCCGTTCCCCTGCCCCAGAGTTAGGCGGGGTGAGGTCCCTGGCTCCCTACCCCCAGCCAGAGCTCCCTCAGGGGCACCTAGGGAGGCTCAGGTGGAGCCATCATAGAACGGAGCTCGGCCTCTAGACTCCTACTCTGTAATAAAGGACTGTTGGCTGGGGCCTAAATGGTAAAGCTGTGTGCTCCTGGACGAGTGTGTGCCTCACTCTCATAAGTGGGCTGTGGATGTCCGGGCTCAGCGTACTGGTCCTTGGGCGGCACCCATGCTGGCCCCAGGCTCTCCTGGGCAGAGACTGGACGACCCACTTTGCCATCTGGGCTCCTGTTCTGGAGGGCTGCGGGGGCTGCATGTATGACTGACACTTGGTTCTTCTGGCGCCCGATCCTGTGGGGAGGGTGATAGGCCGGCCCCATCTGAGGTGGGTCTCAAAGAGGGAGGGCACATGTGGAAATCCCTGGCTGCTGCTGTCAACCATGTAGATTTCAAGGCCCCTCCCTTAGTTCTTTCACCCAAACTCTAAGGGCCTTTTGGACTTAAGGCTTCCACCTCCCCACTCTGATGGGTATGAAGGTTGAGCACCTTACTTTTGGGGAGCCTGGGGGAGGTCTCTGGCACCAGGTGGCTGTAGGGTAGGTGAGCCTCACTATACCTGCTCTGGCTGCTGGGTGCCAAGTTCCGGGGTGTGGGCCAGGTGTTGAGCAGCTGTGTAGGGGGCAGGAAGCAGCAAGGACTGACCACTGGGCAGATGGAGATGGCGCCCCTCTAGTGGCAAGCCAGTGTCACACACAGGACCCGGCAACCAGCGTGGAGAGGGTCCCTTCTCTCTTTCTCCCACCTGGCTTTTAGAGTCTAACCAAGCACATCATGTGTACAGTTCAGTCTCCTGAACCCCAGGACTCTGTCCTCATCATCGATGCCAGGGTGGGGCAGAGAATCAGTAGGCACATGGGTGAGGGACAGAGCTGGGTTTGAATTCAGATAATGCAAGTGTTAAGTATTTACTGAGCACTTGCTGTGTACCCAACAAGAAGCTGTTTCTTTGGATCGCAGGAGGACCGTGAGGTGGGTGGAGCAGCAAGACATACTTGGGGCCAGGGCCAGGTCCACCTTGTATCCTGTTGTTTTTCTCTTTGGCCTGATTGGAACGTTCCCCAAGGGCAAGGATTTCTGCTACTCTCCCAAGTGCCTGGTGCACAAGAGGTTTGGGAGGTGAGGGGAGGGAGGCAGGTGCTAGCTCTGGAGGGTGGACTGGTCAAGCAGCCAGCAGGAAGGAGGCTGGTGATGGTGCCCAAGGGGCAGAGGTGTGGGAGCCCAGAAGCCAGCAGCAGAGCAAAGGGGGACAGACCTGGTGAAGGAGGAGGGGCTGATGCAGATGGCACACAGGCAGAGGGCTGGAGTCACACACAAGGCCAGCCAGGGCAAAACAAATAGACTGTCTGCTGGGTGCGGTGGCTCATGCCTGTAATGCTAGCTAGCACTCCGGGAGGCCAAGGCCAGAGGATCGCTTGAGCTCAAGAGTTTGAGACGAGCCTGTGCAAGAGCGAGACCCCGTCTCTACTAAAAATAGAAAAAATTGGCCCAGTGACTAAAAATAGAAAAAAAATTATCTGGGCGTGGTGATGCATGCCTGTAGTCCCAGCTACTTGGGAGGCTGAGGCAGGAGGATCACTTGAGTGCAGGAGTTTGAGATTGCGGTGAGCTATAACAACACCTCTGCAGTCTAGCCCGTGTGACAGAGACTTGTCTCAAAACAAAACAAAAAAAACCCAAACAAACAAACAAAACCAAGCCTGAAAAACAATAACAACAACAAAAAACAAACCAAGTCTGACCTTTAGCGTGAGGGGGTGGTGCAGGGGACAGAGTGCCGGGGACAGGAGCAGCCACTGTTGACAGTGCCTAGGCCACCACCTGGGTCAGGGCGGAGGGGAGCGGAGCAGACGAATTCCCAGAAATCAGCTCCTAGGAACCTGAGGACAAAGGTGAGCCTGGGCATTCCACAGCCACTTCTCAGGAGACTGTGGATATGATGGGTGTCCTGCAGCGGCTGGCCTTTCTGCTACTACTGCTGCTACTGCTTTGGGGACTGGGGCAGCCAGTGTGGCCAGCAGCTGTGGCCCTGGCCCTGCGCTGGCTCCTAGGGGACCCTGTATGCTGTGTGCTGCTCAGCCTGGCCGTGCTGGTGCAGCCCTGGCTCAGCCCATGGGTGCCTCACTGGCTGGATTTGGTGGCTGCATCCCTCGCAGTGACTCTGCTTCCTGCACGGCCACCCCCAGGGCTACGTTGGCTGTTTGCTGATGTGGCCTACCTGGCCAAGATCCTCCGCTTGGGCCTGGACATCAGGGCGCGTGTGAGCCGACAGCCGGTCGACACCTTTGTGGATGCAATTGAGCGGCAGGCAAGAGCTCAGCCTGGCCAGGTGTCGTTGGTGTGGACGGGGCCTGGGGCCCGCTCAGTCACTTTTGGCGAGCTAGATGCTCAGGCCTGCCGGGCGGCGTGGGCCCTGAAGGCTGAGCTGGGCGGCCCCACGGGCCTGTGTGCCGGGGAGCCCGCTGCCCTCCTGGTGCTGCCCTCCCGGGGCATTCCTGCTCTGGCTTTGTGTCTGGGGCTGGCCAAGCTGGGCTGCCCAGTAGCCTGGATTAACCCGCATGGCCGCGGGGCACCCCTGGTACACTCAGTGCTGAACTCTGGAGCCCGGGTGCTGGTGGTAGACCCAGGTGAGGGCCCCTGGAGCCACTGGAGAAAGAATGGAAGGGAGCAGGGGACCAACTGGAGGATGGGGTCCTGGGAGGGGCTGGGCAAAGAGGCCCTTGTTATCCCCCCATCCACCCTTTCAGGCAGGTAGAGTCAAAACTTACCATAACTGGAAAGTAATTCTGAGGTCACCAGAGTTTATTTTTTTTTCACACTGGCTATTTCAATTCTTTTCACCAAAGAATGCTAACAATGGGTTTCTTTGGGATTCTTTGTTGAAAGCAGAAGCTTTTCTCTGTTAGCTACTCCTTTGTCTCCGCCCCCCCCATCAGCGGGTCTCAGGTTCCCCCTCGAGACCTTCAAGATGAGCCTTGCCTCAGTTTCTCCTCTGACCCATCCCCGCAGACCTCCGGGAGAGCCTGGAGGAGATCCTTCCAAAGCTGCAGGCTGAGGACATCCGCTGCTTCTACTTCGGTCATCCTTCCCCTACACCAGGTGTGGGGGCTCTGGGGGCAGCGCTGGACACTGCACCCCCTGATCCAGTACCTGCTGACCTTCGTGCTGGGATCACACGGCGAAGCCCTGCCCTGTTCATCTACACCTCCGGGACTACTGGTGAGGGTGCCCAGCGGTCCTAGCCCCGGCCTCTGAACTCTCACTCTGACCCGACCCCAAGCTTGACCTGTGTCCCAGTACTGACCTCTGAAACCACGCTGCTCTCTGATCTTGACACTGGCCAGAACTCTGACCCCAATGTGATTTGAGTGGTCAGTGACAGAATCCTGCCTCTGTCTGTAAACAGCCACTGAAACCTTTACTGACCTTTGGTCTTGACCGATTACTCCCAGTCCGAATTCAGCCTCTGAACCCAAACACAAATGTCCATACTTGACCACCCTCTGAGAGCCTCGACCCCCCGTGCAGCCCTGACTGCTGGAGACCCCCTCTCTTCCATGCTGTCCTTTCCCCATCCCACCATTCCCATTCCTTCATTCCCCAGGCCTCCCAAAGCCAGCTATCCTCACGCATGAGCGGGTACTCCAGATGAGCAGCATGCTGTCCTTGGGTGGCGTCACAGCTGATGATGTGGTCTACACACCTTTGCCTCTGTACCACTCGATGGGGCTTATCGTCGGGGTCCTTGGCTGCTTAGAGCTCGGTAAGCCCTTCTCTGAGAATCCTTCCAATCTACGGGACTACTAGAGTGAGTGTCAGGTGAAAAGACCCCATAGGTAAGCTAGCATCCTGGGGTCTCACTTTTTTTTTTTTTTTTTTGAGTATAAGTAGAGTTTATTTGGGCCAAGTTTGAGGACTGCAGTCCTGGAGCATAGACTCAAGTTGCCTTGAATATATGCTCCCAGTCTCATTTTGAGAAGGGACACACAGAAATGAGTCCTAGGGCCACATGGACAGCGTCTTGGAGACCCAGATGGTCCCTAATGCTGTACTTTGGTCAGGAGGTAACAAGAGCTGATATGAGTGATGGCTATGGGCCTCCAGAGGAGCTGCGGTGCTTGGGAGGTGATGGAGATGCCGATTCGTGACATGGCCCCAGGAGAAGCTGATGGGGGAACGCCCCACAAGCACTCCATGGGGCTGTCTCCCTGGATACCTGCCTCAGAATTTAGACTGGGACCTCTCCACAGTTTGTTCTTTCTATTTTCAAATTTTTATCATGAAAAGTTTGAAACAGCCTGGGCGTGGTGGCTCACAGCTGTAATCCTAGCACTCTGGGAGGTCGAGGTTGGAGGATCGCTTGAGCTCAGGAGTTTGAGACCAGCCTGAGCAAGAGCAAGACCTTGTCTCTGCTAAAAATAGTAAAAATTAGCTGGGCATGGTAGCGGGCACCTGTAGTCCCAGCTACTCAGGAGGCTGAGCCAGGAGGATCACTTGAGCCCAGGAGTTTGAGGTTGCTGTGAGCTAGGCTGATGCCACGGCACTCTAGCCTGGGCAACAGAGCAAGACTTGTCTCAAAAAAAAAAAAAGTTTGAAACATACAAACATTTCTAAATTTTTCTACATGAATCCTCATGTACCCACCACCAGCTTCAGCTATCAGCATTTTGCTGTACTTGTTTCATTTATCACCCTCCCCTCATTCCTGGTTGTCTTTTACTCTCATATTTAAGAACAATTTTCATCATGGAAAATTTCAAACATATATAAAAGTGAAAATAGTTTAATGATGTCTCATGTGTCCTCATCCAGTTTCAACAATTGTTAACATGTTGCCAGTTTTATTTCACATGTACTCGCCTCTTTCTGGATTATCTCAGAGCAAATCTAGATGATGTATCTTTTTGCTTGTAAATACTGCAGTATGAATCTCTAACACATAGGGACTTAAAAATTATGACTACAGTGATTATCACATCTAACAAAATTAACAGTAACCCTTTAATATCATTTAATGTCCAGTCCATGTTAAAATTTCTTCAATGGGTAGGTTTTTAAAATTTGGT
>RJWJ010044180.1:0-12284 GCA_004363605.1 Indri indri | reverse complement strand
GTAATCTGGCCCCTGCTCATCCCTCCAGACTCAACCCACTATCCTCTAGCCTCACTAGGCTTCAACTCCTTAAGTAAGCTCTTTCAGGCCTCAGGACCTTTGCACATGCCCTTCTATTTAGGAATCTTCTCTCCACCCCAATCCCTTTCGTTCAGGGGACATTCTCTCTCCTTATTCTTTAAACCTCTGCTTAATATCATTTCTGCAGGCAGAACTTCCCTGGCTATCCTATTCGAGCTAGGCTTCTCATTCTTGCCATTTGTCTCTACTTCAGTTTTTTTCATAGCGTTTATCATGACTTGTCATTTTTTTATTTACAATTGTTTCTTTTTCTTTTTTTCAGATTTATTTTCTCCTTCCTGCAGTTGAAAGCAGAGAGCTAAACAATATAAGGTTTTTCTCATTCACTATTTTATTCTTTCTGTCTAGCAAGGTGCTTACCACAAAGTCAGGGACTGAACAAATATTTGTTGAATGAAGAAACAGTTTATTCTGATTGAGGGTTTTAAACATGGCTGCATTCTAGGGTGGAGAACCTGCAGCCTCACGGCCACGTGTGGACCTCCCTTTATTAAAAGGATTTGTTCTGTAAAGTTTGGATTCAGTCAGAAGGCGGCACTCAAGGATCCAGGAGGCCACACACATGTGGCTCCAAGGTCGCGGGTTCCCCACCCCTGTCAAAATCGTCTAGTTGTAAATTTCTTTAAGATTTTTTTCCATCCAATTCCTTACGTTTTGTTATCTTGTCTTCTGTGAATTCTATGAATATGAATGTAAGCTTCGTTTTGTCTGTTTTGTTCACTATTGTACCTCCAGAATCTACTGTGCTTGGCATACAGTAGGCATTGTATATGTGCTGATGTTACGTAAAAGCTATCCAGGTGAAATTTCTAAATTGATTTAGCACTAAGACTATAAACTCACAGAGCAATTGTTCTTATAGAGTTTGCAAACAGGCAGCCTATCATCTGGAAGTGTTCCACAAAAGTGTATTATTTGACCTGAGTAATATTTTAAGTTATATTAAATCAGTTGCTAATATTTAAAAATTGGGAGATTTCATGTAAAAATTGTGATGCCAATTTTTCTTGAAAAGCCAGAAGGTCTAGCCATACAGCGTCCTTTTTGCCACACGCCACCTGGGGCTGAAGCTGGGATAGTGGCTGTCCGTTTTAGAGGTGCTGTCCTCTCCGTTTACTTTTTCCAACAGTTTGTGTTGCTGGAAGGATCCTATCCCATTACAGTCGTCCTGAAAATAATAGTGAGGGATTTTAAAACTAGGTAAACATAGAATTACATCAGAAAATTCATCAGAAATGAAGCGCTAACTCAGGGAATATCTGTGCAAGACTCAAATGGCATTGGGCCTGATTAGTTCTTCAGAGATTTGTTTGACGCTCTCTGCAAGTGGTGCAGTAGGTGGTGGCTGGAATAGAAATTATTTACCCTGGAGATCTTCTATCTTGTTAAATTCTGGGCATGGAGGAAGAAGCTAAACTGATTTCTCCCTCTCAGGATCAAACTCATAATTATTCAAGGACACCACACCCCCAACTTCCAAAGAAGGGAGGAAATAAAATTAAGGCAATATTTAAAACCATCCCCGGATCATATGCCTTGAAAATTGGCAAAAACTGATGCCTTGACAAGACAAGTCAAAACGCACGTTCTATCAACTGAGGACGAATTTAGCAGCAGCGCAATATCGCCACCACCATCATCATCACCATCATTGTGGAAATCCGAGTTTGAATATGGACATTTGCAGACTGGTTAAGCACCCAAACAATGTAAGCAATGCTTTGAGCTTTCTATAAAGGGGTTCAAGTTATAAGTGATCAGGAAATACTTCATCTATGCAGGCAATAGGGTCAAAAGAAGAAGTGATTTATGGGACCTAGAAATGAGTTATTGGCCCAAGTAAATCTGTGCTGACTTCAAAATGATAATTAAGTTTATTATAAGCATTTTGTTTTTCAAATTTTATTTTTTGCCTCTATTCCCTTGTTTTGGTCACCGTGGAAAAAAAATAGGCCCGATGAGGGTACAAACACCCAGTACTGCTGAGTTTGACTTAGCCTAGCAATTAGATACAGTTTTATAAGTGCTACTAATTGTCCCTCAAAATAAACTGGAATGTCACAGTCTAAAATTACTCATCTATTTTGAAATCTAATTCATAGATTCCACTTAAATGTTTACAGATTATAGTAAAAAAAAATAAGAACTAGCAAAATTATAAAATGTTTAAGTATAACTTACAAGGAATTTATCATTCATGATTTAATTAAGTGGTTCTTTGCAGCTGTTCAGGTTCATTCCTGAATAAAAATATCTTGCTCCAGCAGTACTATGGAAAACCAGAGTTTTATCACAACAGGGTTTGCTCTTGTTTTTTCTTCTTAAAAAATATAAAATAAGAATTTAGGAAATTGGACAAGAATGATTTTTAAAACGTGGAAAAAATTAACATGTAGTCACTCACTGGAATAGTAGCACTGCTTTGTGTTGAAGGACCAATACCTTGGATTGGGATTAATCTGGAATCTCTGGTCCGCATGGACTCCCCAGCCTAGAGCAGCTGAGCTTCAGAATCATTGATGGAGTTTATTAAAAATATACATATCCCTCAAGCTTCTGATTGTTTAGTTCTAGGTTGGAAACTGGAAATCTATATTTTGTAAGTCTCCCCAGGTGTATTTAATGATCAGTACTAGGGAAGTACTTGCCTAGTTCCAAAGGATTTTAGAGACACTAAAGAGACCCGAAATGAATCTGTCGTCCTGTTTTCCTTCAAACTCAGGTGAGCCTGGAACTCTAGATCTGAACCAGCAAGAACCTTCGAGGCTGATTTGGCACTTACATTCCAATAGTCCCAGATGCAAATGCCTAATCTCAGGTGATTATAAAGAGACTGGCAATCAGAGGATTTGGGTTCTAGTTATCTTCTTGCTTCCAACTGGCGGTGTGAATCAACTCATCTTCGGTATTAGCATCTATAAAATAAAGGAGGTGGGACGAATGGTCCCTAAAACAAGGATTGCAAACCAGCGGCACCAGGTCATTCCCAACCTGGGCCTACGTGGTATTCAAAAAGGATTTCCAGTGAGATTTCAAATAGGGATATTTCACCCCGGATAAAAATCTGGGTTTTCAGCTTCCCTTGGAAAATTGGAAATTCTGGGCAACACTGGGCCTCTCAGTCTTAACCAATAACTATATTGCTTGGGTAGAGTAGTGTTTGCTCTTGTGCAAAGGGCCCTGAGTTCTTATATTCCAACAGCAGCCTTTTCTCTTCCCACCATCCTGTTTATCCATGGATGTTTCCTGCTTGGGCCTGGAGATGCTGGCGCTGTGGACTTACTCCAAGGTCATTTTTAGGGCTGACATTCCTTGATTCTCTAGATTGCATCTGAGTGAGGGCTGGATCCTATAACCAGGCCTGTGCCCGATTGGCACCCTCAGTGGCTGTTTGTTCTTCCTTAATGTTTGAGTCAGGGAAAACAGTTTCTGTTGTTCCTTTTTCAGGGAATAGGGAGTCTTTAAGGAAAAAGCAAGAGAATAGAGGACTGAAGGACTGAGTTGGCTGCTTCTTCAGAAATGAGCCAAAGTACTAAAATTTCTAAGTTTACAAATTCCTAAGTACAATATAACCCCGTGGGTCTTATCTAGGCTGAATGTTTGTACCCCAGATTATGTACAGTTCCAACAAGAGCAAAGAGATTACTAAATTGCCAGGTTTTTTTGCAAATTATAATGAAAATTGCATGGCACCGAGTCTAAAATCTTTGTACCAATATAATAATTACTGTGTGACTGGAATTACAGAAAGGAAGTGGCTTTTCTGAGAAAATAAAAAGTGGGAACATATTTTAAGCTTTTTCAGAAGCATCTTAAGCCTCAAGGTGGGGAAGTTGGGGTTGAGGAACTTGTGTTTGGAATGCTATTGAACTGATACAGACCTGCTCGTGAATTCACCAGATCTCACAGTTATTGGAGGGATTGAACTATTCAGGATGTGTTTTTCACACCACTTCCACCAAACTCTTTTAAAATGTGCCAGAGTCAAAGAGTGGTCACTGTAGATATTATCCTCAGTTTCCCAAGGCAAATTAGTGTCAAAAGCACACATCCTGTGGTCACTTAATTCAAATATTCCTAGTCCCCAATTATGGTCATGATTCCATGTTACAAAAGAGGGATAGAAGTTGAGCCCAGAAGCCAGTGTATGTTACAGATATCTATTCATGTGACAAAAATAGCCATTGAGTGTGCTAAAGGAGTCCATTGTTGAGAAATAAACAACATGCTAGGGAAATGGGAGGAGGATATCACATAGACTGGGCCTGGAAGAATGGGTTGAGTTGGGTTTTAAATGACAATGAGCATTTGGGGAAGGGGTCTAACAACAGCAACATGTGTTTGGGGGACCCTGAGTGGTCTGCTATGACTGGAATGAAGCTTCTTGCATGATGACAGAAATAAAAAGAAATGAGAATTGGTGGAAAACTAAGGCTAGAAAGCCAAGTTACAGCCAAATCGAGGGGGGTCTTGAATGCCATGCTAAAGCATTGAAACATTATTTTTAGGCAATAGTGAAGTCATTGAAGGTTTTCGAGATAGGCATCAGAATTATCACGTTTTTATCCTAGAAAAATAACTCTCCCTGCAGTGTGCAGTGTGGGTTGGAGAGGCAGGCGTGATGGGGCATTGGGTAGGGGGCAGGGAGGAAGAATCAAAGTTATTTTGAGGTTTCTAACTTGGGTTTGTCATTGTCTTCTGCCTTAAATCTAAAAAATAAAATGTCCATTCATGTTTTGTTCAATGATGTGGTTTAGTGTTAATTTAAGGTTAGATTTGGGTAACAGCCCTCCCAGTAAATTTAATTATTTTGGCAAAAATAAAGGATATAGGCCGGGCATGGTGGCTCATGTCTGTAATCCTAGTACTTTGGGAGGCCGAGGCAGGAGGATTGCTTAGGTCAGGCGTTCGAGACCAGTCTGAGCAACAGCAAGACCCGGTCTCTACAAAAAATAGCAAAAATTACCTGGGCGTGGTGTTGCACGCCTGTAGTCCCAGCTACTCGGGAGGCTGAGGCAGGAGGATTGCTCGAGCCCAGGAGTTCGAGGTTGCGGTGAGCTGTGATGACACCACTGTACGCTAGCCAGGGTGACGGAGCAAGACCCTGTCTCAAAAAAAAAAAAAAAAGATGTATGTTATTTTATTCTATCAATAATACACTCCTTCATTAAAAAGTATAAGTAAAATACTAATCACAGTTCCACTCTTTAAGGTTTTCCCCCTTTCTTTGTGAATTTCCTAGGCCCTTTTCCCCTTTCACCGTCGTCGAAGCAATTTTGTGTTATTTTCTGAGCTATACAGCAGAATGTGGGCATTGAAGCAGGGATGGTAGTTTCAGAGACCGTTAGGGGAGGAGCTGCAATAATACTTGGCATCCCTGTTCTCTTTTGCTGCAGGAAGCTGACAGTATTGTTAAACGTACAGAATGGAAACTATTAAGTCAAATACAGTAATAAGCCAATAATCAAGAAATCTGATTATGACAAGGAGCAATGACAAAGAAACATAACCATCAAGAAGACAAAACCTGCGGACATACTAATATTTCTAGAATGTTTTACATTTGTCCATTATATACACGACCTGTTTTGGACTCATTGAAAATGGATGATTTCCAGCAAAGTCTACCAGTGACAGGCCTTTGGGGACTTTAGGGGAAAAGGGAACGCTGACGTATAAAATGTGAAATGTCTTATTGTGGGCCTGGTATTATTGCGCCGCTCTGGTAGAGACATACTTAAATGTTCGATTCCTATGAAATATGGAAAATGACAACTTCGAAGGAATAGAAGGAAATTACACATAACCTCGGACGCACTCTGCCCACTGATACGCATGGCTGAAGAAACATTCCATGGAAAGGCTGAATTTAGTGTCTCATTATTTTGTAAATTCTTTCATTATTTGGAACTACTCATAAACTCCTTTGTGAATATTTTTATGAAATATGACTATTACTAATTGGAAATCAATGCTATCTTAGTGAAAATAGTTGGACAGATGGCAAAGAGCAGTTAGCACACTCACAGAATTCACATTTTGCGCAAAGAGAGCGGGCGAAGTTGAAAGCCCCTGCTTCCGAGTTCCTAACAGGTGACAGTGAGGGACATTAGGACCCCATGGCAGCAATTCTCTGTTGTCTCCTCCTTTCCCACCGGTACGCCACAGTCAAGGTTAAGACCTCCAGAGTCAGACAGGCTTGCACTGGAAAGTTCTCTGTTGCTTACTAGCCGAGTGGTCCGAAGCAAGCTACCTAACCTTCCTATGCCTCAGTTTCCTCATCTGTAAAATGGAGATGACAATACCCTAGGGTTATTTTGAGTTTAAATGAGATAATTCACTATGGACATTTTGGGCTGGATAATTCTTTGTCTCGGGGGCTTGTCCTGTGCGTTGCAGGGTGTCGAGCAGCATACCTGGACTCCATCCACTAAATGCAGGTATCAACTGCCCCCTCTCCCCGCTCCCCTAGCTGTGACAATTAAAAAGGTCTCTGGGCATTGCCAAGTGTCTCCTGGTGGGGAAAACCCAACCAGTGATTTTTAGGAATGCACTTGGCACATAGTAAATGTTCAGGAAACACTAGCTACTACTACCGCTATTATTATTATTATTTTGTACTGTTGTGAAGGTGCAGCAATTTTTGTGCTTACAGAATCTTTGTTTCTTTTCTTGGCCTCCATGAAAATGTGTAGAAAAATGGTAAAATGCAAGGAGAGTAAAAGAACGAGCTACAAACTGTATAATCAGCTCCTGAACAGTTTCTTTTAAATGCAGTGATTTTCTTTTTGTCTTTCACTAAGGAGAAGAAGGTGACCCACTATCCAACCCTTGGATACTTTCTGTTCTTTTCCAAGTTTTACCAGGCTCTTCGGATGCCTGAGTAAAGAGAATGCTGTCACTGTACCAAGCCTGCTGTATGAGAAAAGGGAGAGAGAGAACACGGTTAAATGGCTTGCATGCTATTATACCAGTCGCGCTCTGGTGAACCAAGCCATCCCCAATGTAATTTCCGTGTATTTCTTCACCTCTCACCTTCCACCATTGCTATTACTTAACCCACTGACCCAGAAAGCTGCTTATTAACATTTAATACATGTCGAAGTGTTAGTGGGCTTTGAACAAAACATGAAGTTTCCAATTTGCTTTTCGTTCTTTGCCCTTGAGCCATTACATGAGTAATTCTTTAAAGCCCTGCTCTGTCATTGCTATAACTGGTATGTATTTTCTTTAAGATAAAAAGGAACAATTTATGGAGAAGAATTTCCCTCCTCCCCCAGGCATGCAAGCTTTCATTCACTTAACAAATGTTGATGAGCTGCTATTATGCTGGACATTCTAGGCTAGGGAGGTCGCAATGAACAGACATGGTGTTTATTTTCCAGTTGCTGTAGCGGGGGGCGGGGGGCGATAGGAGGCTTGGGAGACGCGAGCAAGTGATTGCAATGTAGTGTGAGAAGTGCCAAGACGCAGAAGTTGTGTGTCAGTAGGTACATAGGGGACCAATGCAACACATCCCCCCAATGGGTCTTAAGGGGTTAGAAATGTGTCCTCCATTTAAAAACAAATGAAAAGAGAACTATCCCTATTAAACTCCCCCCTAAATAAATAAATAGTCAGAGTGAGAAAAATACGGGATTAAATCAGGTGAAAACTTGCAAGTTTGTGACTTCTGAAGTGTGTAGGCCTCGCACATGCAAAATGCAATCGCATTTGAGGATAGGAATGTTTAATTTGACATAAATATTTATTAATTCCTGAATTCATTCCAGAAAATATTTGACATAGCTAAAGTGGGCAAATAGCAACTTTAAAAAATTTTTTAAATTATGAAAGTAATACATGAACATATTAGAATAAAAGTTCGAGCAATACAGAAACGGAGGAAGAAGTGAAGTCCCCTACCCGCCCACCAGCCCCCACCTCAATTTCACCCTCCTAGCCGAAGATGAGCAATGAACAGTTTGGTGCGTGCCCTTTCAGAGATGTATTTATATATTAGGTGGAACCCTATCAATTTGCTGTTTTTGTTGGTCAAAGACGGTCGAATGGTCAGCAACTTTGCATGATTCAACCTAATATTTAGTCTAATTTGCACCGTCCCACATTATTCTGTGACTTCTTTTCCTTTAACAACGTATCTTTCAGCTTTGTGTGAACAAACGAAGATCAATCTTGTTTCTTTGGCACAGAACATCCCTACAAGTATTATCAAAAAAACGCTCTCGAGAGGATGGATTAAGGCTGCAGAGGAGATGCTGATGATGGCAGCGCTGCTGGTAAAATTACTCATAATAAGGGGCCACTGAGAAATAATTCCTGGTCACCTGAGGTCAGCACAGAGGCCCAGATCTTTTTAAAGGGCTCAGTGTACGTGGTTAAGAAGCTTTTCAGTATGCAAACAAAAGAACGCCCCTGTCCTCTTCTCCCTGCTGGGCAGACTCTTGCAGGCTGGTGTAATTTACCTTTCAGCCACCCAGCGCTCTCCGACCGCACTGTCCCCGGGGCTCCAGGCTGTCTGGGAGAGAGGCTGGCTGGCTCCAAGACCCAGAGACCGTAGTCTGCGACTCAGACTAAGTTTTTGTGTTAACAACAAATGTTAACTTATTTTCTGATGACTACTGGAGTCTCAGGCTACTACCTGATCCTACTAGATTGTCGTCTAGTATAATTTTTCATAATTTGCTATTTTTCATAATAATGCCCTCTGAGGGCAATTTGAGTGGAAACAACACCGGATTTATGGCCAGAAACTTGCGTTTAAACGTCTGCTCCCTCCACTGTTTATTAAAACTAATAGGCCTTGGCTAAATCACATATCCTCACTGAGCCACAATTAGTTTTCATAGCTATAAAGTTGGAACAGTAAAAGAGTATAGCTGTCATTTATTGGGTGCTTACTATATGTCAGGCACTGCGCATATTAACTCATGTAATTGTCATCACAGCCCTAGGAGGTGGTTATGACTCTGCTCTCGTCCCATTTTACAGATGAGGAAACTGAGGGCCAGAGAGGTTAAATATCTTGCCAAAGGTCACATAGCTAGGGAGTAAGAGGAAGAAAGCAAGAGGTACAGTGTTTGAAGAGGAATAAAGGGAGAAGTGGGAATGGTTTTAGCAGCTCTTCTTGGCCACCAGAGGTAGCCAGGGCAAAGGCTTGGTGAACTGTTTTTTCCTTTAACTATTGCACTCGGATCAGAGAATCAAAATTTTAGAGCTGGATGGAACCTCAGAAATTGTCAGGGGCAAACCTCTCATTTTAAAGCAGGAAGACATGGGGCCCAGAGCATTTAAGGGACCCTGGCAAGGTTCCAGCTTGCTGATGGAAGCGCTGGCCAATGGCTTTGCTGCCTTTGTCTCTGTCATTCCTATGGTTTTCCCCATCTGGCAAAACACCACAAATAATTAAAAACAACCGTTTATTGTGAAAAAAGTTGAATATCTGCAATAGTATAACGGAGCCCCACATCCCACCACCCAGCTTCAACAACCACTTGGCCAATCTTGCTTTATCTATGTTCCCACCTACCCACTACTGGAAAGTTTGGAAGTGAATCTTAGGCGTCACGGCATTCCATTATCAATACGGTATACATCTCTGAACTATAAGGACTCTGCTTTTAATATTAGCACAACGCTATTATCACACCTTAAAAAGAGCAACCTTGCTTAAAATCATCAAATGCCATGTCAGCTTTCAAACTGTCCCCCTTTGCCACATACATTTATTTATTTATTTATTTATTTTTAGACAGAGTCTCACTCTGTTGCCCTGGCTAGACTGAGTGCCATGGCGTCAGCCTAGCTCACAGCAACCTCAAACTCCTGGGCTCAAGCGATCCTCCTGCCTCAGCCTCCCGAGTAGCTGGGACTACAGGCATGCGCCACCATGCCCGGCTACTTTTTTCTATATATATTTTTAATCGTCCAGATAATTTCTTTCTATTTTTTTTCAGTAGAGACGGGGTCTCGCTCTTGCTCAGGCTGGTCTCAAACTCCTGAACTCAAACGATCCGCCCACCTCGGCCTCCCAGAGTACTAGGATTACAGGCGTGAGCCACCGCGCCCGGCCTTGCATTTATTTTTTATAGTCGGTTTGCAGCAAGCATGTTTTGAACTTTTATCCGGCGTAAGACCCTGCGGAGGATACAGGGATGGCTAAAGACAATCCCTTCCCTTTGGTTCTGAACGGCCGAGTGTGAAGTTGAAATCCTAGTACTAACATGGAGCAATAGTGCACCACAGTCCCGTGGGGCCGATGAAGACAGCAGTGCAGAGGTTCACTCCTTGGCTGCCTGGGCTCTAAGCCTGCGTCTGCCATGTACTAACCAGGTGACCTTACCTAAGTCACGTGACCTATCAGTGCCTCCCTTTCCTTATCTGTAAATGGGGCTAATAATAGACTCACCTCAAAGGGTTAGTTGAAGGAGAACTGCGATAATCCAAGCCCTTAGATCAGCACGTGAAACATCGTGGTAATAAACATTAGCTAGTATTAATATTACATTCTGCCATGGTAATGAATTTAATAAACCTTAAAGGAATATTACAGTAAAAATCTGGGTAGTTCTGGTCGTTATGCCACGAATAATAATAAGAATACATTATTTATAATTATATCATCAGATATTATTATAACAATGATGATGACAGTTTTGGCCAGAAATTATTTTTTTAATGTGCGAGTCGACCTATTGGTGTTTTTTCGCTCTGCTCAAGCTCACTCTTGCGTGTTCTCTTTCTCTCTCTCCCCACCCCCTCCAACCGAACACCCTCCCCAAGCTGAAGTCAGAAGCACTAAGTCCCGGTAGCCACATTGCCAAGGTATTTCTGTCCTAAAGGGCCTAAGGGATAGAGGAGATCTGATTCCTAACTGAAATGAGCAGCAGCAGAGAGGTTACTATAACGTGTATGCTCGGATAACCATCTGGGTTGCCCGGTGTATGCCTGTGGTCCCCTTTCCCTCCTAGAAGTGTTCCCATAAATGATAGCATCACCCTACCTATACCCCACTGAAAACATTAGGCGTGTTTTTAAAAAGCCACCTTCCCCCATGTACCTCCTTCTTGCCCGCAGGCCCTGCTGGGTAAAAAGCCCCATTTCCAGAGTCACTTTAACCACTGGGGCCCTGTGGGCAAGCCATGACCAGAGCCCCTTCTGTTGCTGAGAATGGTTTATCCTACAGCATCTATAGAATAAAGGCCATGATTATATTGCTATTTTTGCATTGTGAAAATAGTTCCTATTGATCAAAAACGAAGGGCAGTCCCTAATCTGAGATCTTTCGGTTGCAAATTTTAAGACCTGCGCATAGATTACAAACGATTTTGCCTCCTCAGTTCCCCACCAATCAGGAAACGGGATTTATCTGTACTCTTTCTCGTGTTAAACACATATTTACTCCGTGTATTTACTCAACCGTTTAAGACTTTCAGTCTTAAGGCAAGTTTTTCTTACTTCTGTAGCAATGCAATGTGACTTCTTTATCAGATAGAAGGAAAACGTAAAAAGGTAAAAAAAAGTCATAGTATTCACTATGAGATTAACGTAGATTTCGATTATAAAAATTTATAACCACAGATTTTTCTGAAGCAAAACAAATCCTGATGAAATAAAAAGCAGAGGAAAAAGCCCCCAGATGCAAAATTTGTCAGTAAATCAGTTTTGCAAACATGCAGTGCCTACTGGGTGCATGGCTTGGTTTTGGGCAAGCCCGTCAGTGGGACTCGCAGTTGAGTTATAGTACGGTTTCATTATTTAGTGGAGAGGCTCCGACAAGGATACAAATAATTCTGATACAAGCCAAAGAAAGATACATGACTTAAAAGATATCCGAACCTTGTGCTAAGAGGATTTATGGAACTCTAAAGTTTACAAATACGCCTCCTAATTCTGGGAAGCAACATGACATGGATTGAGATAAAAGGCCCTATTTTTTATGTAGGTATGTATGTATGTGTGTATATACAGAGCCCCTGTTGTAGAAATTCTCAGCAGTGATTGCTGATAATTATGAAAAAGTAATCTTTTAGTATAACAGTTTAAGAGTGTGCGTGTGTGTGTATGTGTGTGTATGTGTATATATACATATGACTCTAGGGTTTTTTAATTGACCCTACACACAGTCTCCCAATTCTCACCGGTCTTGTTTCTTTTGTTTTCTAATGTTTATTCTTCTATCTTGGCTTTAGATTGTGTTTCCA
>RJWJ010044179.1:0-12460 GCA_004363605.1 Indri indri | reverse complement strand
AAGCTCCTGCCCGCTTTTTCCTTCCATCCCCTCTGTGTCCTGAGCACACCTGGTCCCCACTGTGCCCTCCACGGTGTGGCTGGCACCCTCCTCCTCTGGGAATCTGCGAGTAACCCACCTCCTCTCCCACGGCTGCCCCCTCCAGGAAGACCACCTGCACTCAGGGCGTGTCGGCGATGACCAGCCTTCCACACCAGATGGGGGAGGACCACGTGCCCAGCCCGGACCCTGCCAGGCTGGGTGAGGCGTGACAGCTTGCTGACGCTCAAACGCGCTGTGTCCCCTTCCAGGCGGTGCCGGGGCTCTGGCCAGGGAGTGTGTGTCTCTGTACCCCGGGTGCAAGGTCACGGTGTTCGACATCCCGGAAGTGGTCCGGTCAGCAAAGGAGCACTGCTCGTTCCTAGAGGAAGGACGGATTGGCTTCTGCGAAGGTAGGTTCTCCTGCGCCGGTTTTGTCCCCAAGGAGACACAGACCTGCTGCGGGGGCAATGCTTGCGGGAGATGGTGGGCGTTTCGCGTGGCTCCCCGGACCCCCGAGATAACCTCCCAACTTAAAACGGTGTGTTAGTCATGACGGATGTCTGGCTGCGTGAAGGTATACCGTTTTCTCACAGTTAATTCTTTCTTGCATATTGTGTTGAGTTGAATGGTGGTCTCCCCGCTTTGCCAAACTCATGTCTACCTGGCATGTGTGAAGGGGACCTTATTTGGAAATAAGATCTGTGCAGATGCCATTAGTTTAGATGACATCGTTGTGGAGCAGGGAGGTCCCTAAACCCAGTGACAGGTGTCCTCCTAAGAGACAGCAGAGGAGACACAGACACAGAGGAGAAGCCACGTGGAGACAGAGGCAGAGACTGGAGTGACACAGCCACAAGCCCAGGGACGCCTGGAGCCCCCAGGAGCTGGAAGAGGCAGGAAGGAGCCTCCCCTGGAGCCTGCGGAGGGAGCGCGGCCCCGAGACACCTGCGTCTCAGACTCCTGGGCTCCGGGACTGGGAGGGGACACATTCCTGTCGTTTGAAGTCCCAGTTTATGGGAACTTACTACAGCAGCCCAGGAAACAAATACAACTAACCCTAACCCTAACCCAAAGCACTTATGAAGTGATAAGTGAACCCACAGTGAAATCAGTGGGTCGAAGGCAACACCAGGGACAACCACACACGTAGGAGATTAGGAGGAATGGAACCTCGGAGGCCACAGCAACCCAGCAACGGCTGGAAGGGGCTTCCTCTCGCCTTGGAAACACGGGCTCCAGATCCCTGTAATGTTGTCTGTCTCTCTCTCTGTCTCTCTGACTCCGTCTCTGTCTCTGTCTCTGTCTGAGGAACTCCGTTCTGACCTGAAGACAGTCTACGCCTCCTTTCGAGGAAGAATTTGACCTTCTGCCGTCCTTTTTCTCTGTTTGATGAGAATAAAACCACCGGGCGGGGATGTCAGCCCCGTCCGTACCCTAGTTCCATTACCGCATTGACACCCTTGTTTCTCCGTCACCTCCAACCTCTTAGCGGATGTCACAATCGAATCCCGACGTCTGGGCAGGTGCCAGGCACGAGGTGGGCCCTCTCTACAGGTTCGGGTCCTTGGGTAAACGGAGACACTCGGTCCTTTACTGAGCCTTGGTGTCCAGGGATTTTGCTGGGGGTTGGTCCCATAGACCTGATCACCACCTGCATGGCTGACCTCGGTCTTCAGGCCTTCCGGAGGCCACGTCAGTCAGGTTGCTCAAAGTCCCCATGATAAACCCACCCCATTGTTAGTGTGGACCGTCTGGGGAGGCCCGAGGACCAGGTAAACAGAGACACTCTTAGGAGGTGGGTCGTTGTTAGAGATGAGAGTTGCTGGTCGAGGGTTCATCCTTTCTTTAGAACATGCAGGGTTTGGGCAACTCAGGTCTGCTGAGTTAGCCCTTACTAGATAGGACTACCCAAGATCTCTTCCAAAATTGGGAGTTTTTTTGTTTTGGTTTTCAGACAGGATCTCTGGAGGGCTGTGGTACAATCATAGCCCACTACACCCTAGTACTCCTGGGCTGGAGCCATCTTCCCACCTGAGCCTCCCAAGTAGCTGGGACTACAGGTGTGCACCACCGTGTCCGGCTAATTTTTATTATTTTATTTTTTATTTATTTTATCCTTTAAATTTATTTATTTTTTTGGAGACAGGGTCTCACTCTGTCGCCCCAACTAAACTGCAGTGGAGTCATCACAGCTCACTGCAACCTCAAACTTCTGGGCTAAAGCGATCCTCCTGTCTCAGCCTCCCGAGTAGCTGGGACTACAGGCGCCACCTCCACACCCGGCTAATTTTTCTATTTTTTGTACAGATGGAGTCTTGCTCTTGCTCAGGCTGGTCTTGCACTCCTGAGCTCAAGAAATCCTCCTGCCTTGGCCTCCCAGAGTGCTGGGATTACAGGTGTGAGCCACTGCACCTGGCCCCCAGCTAATTTAAAAAAAAATTTTTTTGTCAGGCTGGGGTCTTGCTATGTTGCTCAAGCTGGTCTTGAACACCTGGTCTCAAGCAATCTTCTTGCCCCCACCTCCCCAAGTGCTGGGATTAAAGGTAGTTCTTAATTTTGCAGAAAAATATTACAAACGACTCTCTCTTCGGTATTTCTTTTCAATCTAGACAATAGGTCTGGATTGCAGGTTCAGTTCAACTTATCAGGCAGGAGCTGGTGACGGAATGCCTGGGGTGAAACCCACAGTGTCGGGCTGTGTCAGGAGCTGTGCTTTGGCGTGGGGGCATGAGGAAGTGAAATAAATAACACAACCATGTTCCAGACGGGAAGGAGCACAAGAAGTCACATATATCACTAGGCTGTTCCCGTCTGAATGCTGAAACTTGGCGTTGTTAGGGTTAGGTCTGCGGGTCACCACCTGGGAACACCGGGATGTGGTTCACCCAGGGGACATTTCGTGGCGGAGCAGGTTCAGTCAAATGGGGTTGGACTGTGGGCTGACCCCAGGGTGCCTGCCCTGTGTTGCAGGAGATTTCTTTAAAGACCCCCTTCCGGAGGCGGATCTGTACATCCTGGCCAGGATCCTCCATGACTGGGCGGACGAAAAGTGCTCAGGCCTGCTGCAGAGAATCCGGCACACCTGCAAGCCAGGTAGGTCGTGGGGCCGCAGGTCAGCGGGTGCTTGAGACTCGGGGCAGGACTGCAGGAGTCTCCTTGGAAGGCAGGTACTGAATTCATCTCCCAGGTAAGTGTGTATGTCCCGCCAGCTGGCGTCTCTTCCGGGAAAATATTTGCAACTGAACGGTAGTAATTTCCACTCGATAAGTAAGACCAGTTCAAGAAGGAAAGACTGAGATCTCCTTTGCAGCTTCGGTGGCCTCACCTTGGCCAAATTCTGTCGTGACTGGGCTGACCTCTCAGTGTGTGATGGGGACAGTGTCCTGCTGTCCTGTGAGGTCCATCCCTCCTGGTGGTCCATGGGGACATGGGCACAGCTCTGTGTGTGTGATGGGGACAGTGCCTTGCTGTTCTGTGAGATCCATCCCTCCTGGTGGTCCATGGGGACGTGGGCACAGCGTCTGTCTGTGACAGGCAAAATGCCTCACCCCCTTTCCAGGTGGTGGCATCCTGGTGGTGGAAAGCCTTCTAGATGAAGATGGGCGAGGTCCTCTGACCACGCAGCTGTACTCCCTGAACATGCTGGTGCAGACGGAAGGCCAGGAGAGGACCCCCACCCAGTACCGCACACTCATCTCTTCTGCTGGTTTTCACGGCTTCCAGTTTAAGAAAACGGGGGCCATTTATGATGCCATTTTAGCCAGGAATTAACTCCCCTCATGGATCGTGCATGTGGAACTGCCATCAAAATGCAATAATAATAATAATAATAATAATAATAATATGGGTCTCCAGTACATTTCTTGTTCTTGGTGCTCACATGGTAAGTGACAAGAAGTTTCTGCCCCTTGCTTTGTGGATTTTTTCACAAGGTCCACTCAGGGCTGCACCCACTGGGGTGAGGTCCAGCTGTGGCGCTTATTGTGGACATGGTCTGGTCCTCTTTGTGCTGTAAGGCGGGCTCAGGTGTTCACCATGAGCCGTGTCTCTTAGAAGCTGTACGCTGTACAACTCAAATATCTGCTGTCTCCAAGAAACATATTCAAATCATAGAGTCTTATAGACTCATGGTAAAGTCGTGGGAAAAACATATTCCACACAAATGTAAACCAAAAGTGAGGAAGAATAGCCATTGTATATGTGTGTGTAAAAAAGAAAAAAAATATATATATATTATATATATCCCCAAATTGTAAGCACTATGATTACAAGCCTCCTAAGGCTTGGAGGTGCAGCGGCAAAGCTTCCATGGGCTTGAATGCCCTTTTGAGCAGCCTGGTGCCGGGCTTTCCACCCTCAACCTAGCTGCCACATGGCCTAGGAAAGGTGATGCTCCCGGGAGACTTGCTGGGCAGTGGGTGCTGAGGTGCACCTGCATACCCCAGTGGCCTCCCTGAACAGAGAAACGAAACACTGAGACACCAACAGCCCACAAAACTAGCACATCCTACGGGACTCAGGCAACCAAGACCTGCAACCTTTGACTTTAAGGTGAGCCCACTAAAGAGCATTGTGCGTGGAATCTGGCCAGTCTGCCTGAGGCCACCATCTCTCTTGGACGCGGCCATGCCTGGAGAGTCTGAGGGTCACTCCTCAATTGACGTGCTTGTCTCTGAGATCCATGTACAGCCCCTGCTGGTGTGGGTTTTTCCTTTAACGCCCTGAGAACTGCACATGAACTCGTAGATGAAGATGACCCCATAGGCAGCTGGTGGAAGCAACAGGGGAGAGAGGTTGGGGGTCGGCAGCATCGAGTTTAGGTCCAGAATTTCTACTGAACAGGGATCTGACCTGGAGCGGGTCACTTAACATCTCTGGGTCTCTGTGTCTCTGTATTTAAGAAGAGGGGCTGGACCATGCAGTCTGTAAAGTTCTACCCCTCTTAAGCCCTCTGTGCTATGGTTCGTTGGATGCATCTCAACCAGGGGTCTCAACCAGGGCAATGTCGCCGGGGATATTCAGTGATGTCTGGAGTCATTTTGGGCTGTCGCAACTGCGGTGGGTGCTGCTGGCATCTGGTGGGTGGAGGCCAGAGACGTTGCTCCACACCCACAGTGCACAGGACGCCCCCCACAGAGAGTCCCCCAGCCCCAAATGTCAGCGGTGCTGAGGTTGAGAGAACGTGGTTATAGACACGGCTACATCAGAGCTTCACTGACACTGCCCACCGGTGAAAGGCTTGGACACGTTTATCTCTCCACGTCTGCCTGGCCCTGGCCGGCCGAGGCTTGGGTCCGGCCCATGGACAGCAGGACATTTGGGACGTTGGCTCCACTCCTGAGGGTAGGGGACCTCCCAGCAGGCCTTGGAAGGGAGTTCTGTAGAAGGTGGAAAGAAAGATATTGGACAAGCAGCCCCTGGTCTTATGCGATCGCTTCCAGTGAGTTGGTTCCGGCATAGCGACCTCGCGCGGGGCCAGGTGGGCTCGCCCCAGTAGATTTCAGAATCAGGACAGCCCAGAGCCTTGGGAACCCCTCTCGTTGCCACGGTGATGTGTGGACCACTTGGGGGAAGCTCCGGAATCCGCATCTGCCAGTAGGTGGCGCTGTGGGGCGGCCGATGGAACCCGGCTCCCTGCTTTAACCCCAGGTAACCGCACCTGCGGGCTGGGATGCCCCGCACCCCACCTACGCCTCTCCCCTGTGAATATTAGTCTCACCAGAACAATTCCGAAGCCCCCAGATATCTTTTCGTCATTTTTGCCTGGCCAGGGGCACATACAGATTCAACCTGAGAGGGTTAGATCTTCCCTGTTTGGAAGTTAGGGGAGACGGGTCCCCTCACCACCTCCCCGGCCCCCCAATTTTGTTTTCCTTGAGCCTTTATGTTAACGAGCTGGTAAGTGCAAATTCTTGCTCAGTCTTTTTCAAATGCATGCAAATCTTTTCAAGCAAGGCCCAGGTGGGTCCGCCAGCTCCGGAATGTTCCTTGCATTGCCTGGGAGGCGTGGCTTTGAAATGCGATCAATCGTCAAGGAAGCAAAAAAAAGAATGCCAGTGTCCTGGGAGGGGAAGGGGCTTAGCTGCCGCTGCCTACGACCCCAAATAGCAAAACCCAGAAACCCTCCTGCAGCTGGCTACGCACAACAGTTCACGCTTGTTCAGGAATGAAACGGGGTTTTCTTTCTCTTCTAGCCTTGAGGAGGGGTTTTTTGGGTTGGGAGCAGATTTTTATTTTTAATTCTATATCCCCAACACCCCGAACACGCACCGCTCAGGCTATTTACAATTTCCGTGGCTTATGTTGTGATGGGCTGCCTTCAAATGATCGCTGTATTATTCAAATATAGAACCAGGTAAGAACATGCCCAGAACGCGGGTTTGTTTCTTGGGAAGAACTTGGCTGGGGATGGAAGCGATTGTTTGTAGCCACTAGGGGTAGCTGGCATCCTTCTCTTCTTGGGTGTCTCGGTGTGGTCGACACCCCACAAACTGCCTTAGCCACAGTTCAAAAATATGCAAAGTCTAGAGCCGGTGCTTGGGAGGGGCGGAGAAAGAATGATTCACACCTGGTGGGCACAGCCTTGGAGGGGACACAGGGGCTGAAAGACAGATGTGCAAAGCCTGCAGTGGCTCCTGAGAGCCCGGTGTCACCTTTTGTTCCCAACTGGCTTCTAGCAGAGCGGATGGTGGTCCTCACCTGAGCGACTTCAGAGCGACCTTTACATTTGGTGAGCGGTGCGTGAGTTTCCTGAGGCTGGCGTCACACTTGGTGCTTTTAAAACCTCGGAAATTCATTCTTTCACGGTTCTGGAGCTGGAAGTCCCAGGTCAAGGTGCGGGTGGGTTTGGTTCCGTCCGGGGGCTCCAGGGGAGGATCTGTTGAATGCCTGTCTCCGGTTTCTGGTGTTTGCAAACAATCCGTGGTGTCCCTTGGCTTGTGGCCGCGTCACTCCAGTGCCTGCCCCGTGTCCACGGGACATGTGTGTGTCTCCTGGGTGTGTGTCAGCAAATCTCTTTCTGCCTCTTACAAGGACAAGCGCGGTTGCATTTAGAGTCTCCCTGGGATAAACCAGGGTGACCTCCCCATCTGAAGACCCTTAATCACTCGTGCAAAGCCCTCCAAACCCCTCCCCTACTTTTTGCTGTAACGCAACATTAAGAGATGGCGTGGATTAGGGTGGAACGTGCACATCTGGTGTTGGGGAGAGGCCATTTGTCAGTTTCCTGAAGGCATCCCATAGTAATACGATTTTCAGTGTGGTTTCTTGAAAATGAGGAGGAATCCCAAGACCCTTGTACAGCCATCCGCGAGCGGAAGGGGCTGACGTTTTTATGATTCTCCCGCCCGCCATGTTTGATGGTCGTCTCACCTGCGTCTAATTCGACGGCAACGTTTTTGGGTGACTTACGTTTCCTCCACCTTCCCAAAGCATCCAACGTGTCCTCCATACACACAACCATGTTGCAAACTCCTGCTTAAAACTGCAAAATGCGTAATTTGATTAAGTGGCTCGGAGCGACAGGTTGGACGGCGCGAATGGTGCAGAGTAAAAATCTTGAGCGTTGGTTGGAATCATTGAGTGCGTCTGGCGGGGATGGGCGTGTGCTGGAGGCTTGGATGACAGATAACCGCTGTGACCTGTGGGCAGGCTGGGGACTCCCGGGGATGTCCAGGGAGCCAGGGTGCCCGTCGGGGACTTAGAAAGGGGAGGTGGAGTTGCCGTGGGGCAGGTGAGGTAAGGTCAGGTGAAGAGGGCTTGGATGTGTACACACGTGTGTGCTCTAGGAATACTCATGGCGCTTTGCCCGTGTGTTCATGGGTGCAACAGATACGCAGTTTAAGCCAGCCACACAGAAGGTTTCTCTCGCTCACTGCTGCACCCGGGGGTTTTGTCTCTAGAGCTCGTGTAGCGAAGATGATGCCACTGTATCAGCTAGCCAGCGCCGCGTAACAAACCACCACCCCACGTGGCAGCTAGAACAGCACCGTTCATCCACCCATGGGTCTGTAGATTGGATGTCTGCACCCGGCGTCCTGGGCTCATCCCAGAATCCTACTGATGAGGAAGAGTCCTCAAGGTTGTTAGATTCAGTGGGGTGTTTGCAAAGCTCAGGAATAACAGCCGTGGTAGCTTTTTATGCAGGGTGGGAAAACATTTCTGCCAATCTCTTAGGCTCTCTCCCGTGGTGGGTAGGATTCAGAAAGCCGGTCTTCCCTTTCTCCGACATTCTGGGCATGGGCTGAAATCAGGGTGTCCAGCTGCTGATGGAGAGATTTGACCAAGGTCTCCAAGAGGCCACAAATCAAAATCTGTCTTTAACCAACATCCAGTGGGGGCATTTAAACTAGCTGGAGGATTTTATTGCGTTTAATTTTAACACACATGCTCTTGAACAGATACCTGATGGCGTGACATGGGGCCTCGGACACAGGATAGGGACAGACACCGTCAGGGCAGGACAGGGCTGGTCAGTGACCCAGGACAGGGACAGACACTTTCAGGACAGGGTAGGACAGGGCTGGTCAGTGACCCAGGACAGGACAGACACCTTCAGGACAGGGTAGGACAGGGCTGGTCAGTGACCCAGGACAGGACAGACACCTTCAGGACAGGACAGGTGACAGACAGGACTGGGTTCTTCAACAGCAACTTCATCCTGGGGCTGTTTAAACCCTGCGGCACAGGGCCTCGCACTGAGTGGTCATCTCCCTTTTCTAGAAATCGGAGCGGTCACCATGCTGATGACATCTGTCCTGGTTGGACGGTTGGACCCCGAGGGAGTCAGCATCCATAAACCGGAGCTCCCGGAGCCCTGCCTCTTGGACGGGGAGCGCTGGCTGTCTGCTGACGGCCTGTCCTTTCCGAAGCCACACTGTCCCCCAGATTAAGCAAGATTAGTGCCCACCCCAGACAGGTGCAGACGGCTGACAGGATTACAGGGAGCCCAGAGCCCTGCTGGGAGCACCCACGCCCACCCCTGGTTTAACAAAATGCAGAAACAAGGCCGGTGCCTCTCTCACTGCCCGGCCCGAAATTCAGAGCCCGGAACCTCCCCCTCATCAGAGAGGTTTCCTGCCCCAGAAAAGAATTTGTGTGGTCAGCCGTGGCACCCAAGCCCCAGGCCGGCTTTCTCGCAGTTCACAGGTGACACTCTCTGAAGATGGGTTTTTCTATTCTTCTTAACTGAGAGATTTGTGTGTGTGTGTGTGTGTGTGTGTGTCTAGGTGGTGAAGGTGGACACCCTCATGTATGTGTGTATGTGTTAGTGTGTTTATGCATGTGTGTATCATGTGTGTTTGTGTTTATGTTTATGTGTGTGTACGCATGTATCTTTGTGATGTGTGTTTTTGTACATGCAAATGTGTTTGCCTCTCTGTGTACATCTGGTTTTGTGTGTGCATGTGTATGTATGTTTCTGCATCTGTGTATTAGTATATCTGCATGTGTTGGTTTATGAGTATTTGTGCATGTGTATATGTGTACAGGCGGGTGCATGCAAGTTTGTACATGTGTCTTTGTATATGCACATGTGGCTCTCTGCTTGTTTGTGCGTAATTGTATTTGTGTGTGTGTCTTTGTGTGTGTGTGTGTATTATGTTTGTGCATGTGTGTATGCATGCGTTTGTGTATGTGATCATGTGTTTTGCATGCGTGAATGTGCATGTGTTTGTGTGTGTGTTTGTGTGTGCATTTGTATGTGCATTGTGCATTTGTGTGTGCACACATGTATACATGCGAGTACGTGCATGTACACGTGTGTGCATGTATGTACCCGTGTGTCTGTGCACAGGCAGACCCTCCCTCTCTGCTCCCATGGGGAGCTTGCTAGCAATGAGCCCTGTGTGTCCAGCCCTCGGTGCAGCCTGGTGTGGGCGGGGACCATGGGGACAAGCACAGACCCACCCCCCGACTCCAGGGAGCTGCACATTCTGGGCTGCCCTGACTTCTCCAGGCCACGGGACACGGCTCCCTCCCTCACAGGTGAACTGAATGGATGAAACGTCCTCGCCGCAGGGCTGGGTTACTTTCTAGATGCCGTCAACACCCACAATCGGTTGACTAAACTCTCCCCTCCCCAGCCGTATTTAGGTAAAATCGATAAGTAAAAAGTGTACCTGTTTACAGTGTACGCCGTGATGTTTCGATACCCGTATGCATCCTGCAGTGATTAAAGCCAGCTCATTAACCTAGCATCACCTGGAATACCATCATTCTTTTTTTTGGCGTGGTGAGAACATTTAAGATCTACTCTGTTAGCAATATTCCAGCATATGATGCATTATTATTAAGCATAGTCACCGAGCTATACAGTAAACCTCCAGAACTTACTCCTCCAGACTGAGATTTCGTGCGCTCTGACCGACGCCAGGTCATTCTCTGTTGTGGCGGGGCCGTCGTGCACGGGAGGATGTGAGCGGCATCCCTGCTAACACACGGTGTCACAATCGAAAACCTCTCCAGACATTGCCACGCGTCCTGGGGAACAAAGGGAGACGGATCCCAGCTTGAGAGACACTGAATTGGACAAATGCAGCTATGTCAATATTCTACACCTCAAGTGACGGGAAAACAAGTCCTCCCTGGTACACGCTATGTAGGCGTTTTTCCCTGAAGGAGGTGCCCCCAAACCCCGACACCTCGACGTGGAAACCAGTCAGGAAAGGAGATACAAACCCACTGTATTTTTTTTTTCTCAGATGCCATGAACTTGGCGGAAGACCTCAGCCCTCTATTAACTCACATAACGCATGATCTGTGTTTCCTGTTGTCAGACTCACGGAGCGAATTTGGGCATGAGGGATCTCAGAAATTAGTCCCAATCTGCCAAGGCTGACAGCTTCCTGGGCTGGTTCAAATTTCTTGCTGTGTCTTCGACCCCGAAGACGCCTCCTGCGGGCTCCAACGGGCGCTTTGCACGATGTCCGTGAGCTTCTTGGAGATTGATTATAGGAATACAGGAGTGGAGACGCTAGCATTATTTTAGGGACAGCCGTGGTTGTTTCCAGTTACGGTTTATTTTGCTTGCCTTCGAATATGTCTTCGGAACATCCTAGAGGGAGACCGTTTGCTTTTTGCACGCTCAGACGCCGACCTTCCTTTAGAGAGATTTATGTTCAGTTTTAATGAGTGTCCACAGGGTAGGGTGCACTTAAAAGGAATTTGATTTTCTCAGCAAGATTTTATGAAAGTCACCGTTGTAATGAAAGCGGCGGAAGACAGGACTGAGATAATGAAAAGTGCCAATAAAAATGCCAAGTGGTGGAACACAAAGCAAATCCGGTCGGTGACTATTTCTTGGGATAAACCACACAGGATCAATTTCTTAGGATGACTCAGGTCGTATTTGTTGAGAAAGAAAAGTTGCTGAACAACAGTAGGGCATGGCACCTTTGGGTTAAAGAAAATAAACTAAAAACACTGTTCTTTTACAAGGTTGTCATGGCAAACTGAAAACCACTTATATCTTGTTTCTCCAAGTGTACAAACTTCCATATGGGGATTACAAAGTATGCTGAACAGGGCATTTTCCAGGGGAAATATTGTCAGCTGCTGTGCTATTTAAATTCCTTGTAGGCATTTAATTTTTTTTTTTTCCTTTTCCTCCTAGAGAGCTATTTGACCATAGGAAAACAATTGCTAAAGCATAAAAAATTTTTTTCTTTTATTTCAGAGTATTATGGGGGTATAAGTGTTTTGGTTACATAAATTGCTTTTGTACCATTTGAGTCAAAGTTGTAAGTGTGCCCATCCCCCAGATAATGTGCACTGTACCCGTTAGGTGTGAATTTACCCATCCCCTCCTCCCCCTCCCACCTACCCAACACCTGATGAATGTTATTTCCATATGTGCACATAAGTGTTGATCGATTAGCTCCAATTTGATGGTGAGTCCATGTGGTGCTTGTTTTTCCATTCTTGTGATACTTCACTTAGTGGAATGGGCTCCAGCTCCATCCAGGATAACACAAGAGGTGCTAGATCACCACTGTTTTTTGTGGCTGAGTAGAACTCCATGGTGTACATAGACCACATTTTATTTAATCCACTCATGGATTGATGGGCACTTGGGTTGTTTCCACATCTTTGCAATTGTTAATTGTGCTGCTATAAACATTCGAATGCAGATGTCTTTTTTTCCTTTGGGTAGATGCCCAGTAATGGGATTGCTGGATCAAATGGTAGTTCTACTTGTAGCTCTTTAAGGTATCTCCTAATTACTTTCCACAGAGGTTGTACTAGTTTGCAGTCCCACCATTAATGCTAGATAGCAGTAATGTGTCCTAGTGTTCTATAGCATTGTAGGGTCACCGCAGATAATTGTTAACTAAACAATAATAATAATAATAACGAGGTTTATACGTTGGAAAAAGGAGAGCTTTATTTTTCGTGATGGGTAGCACCTTGCCGGCGGCCACCCCGACAGGTTGGGAGGTGC
>RJWJ010044178.1:0-12287 GCA_004363605.1 Indri indri | reverse complement strand
AATGTTATTCAGGTCTTCTATGTCTTTATTAATTTTCTGTGTCTACTTGTTCTATTCATTACTGAGTGCTGCAATTTCCAACTATCATTGTAGATTTGTCTATTTCTCCCTTCAGTTCTATCAGTATATATTAGGTCATTAAATATGAAATGTCCGATTTCAAATCAAAAGTGTAGTTTATTATATCTCAAACAAGAAGTAGTACAATTAATCAAAGTATGTGCCTAAACTATCGACACAGTTTTGCCATCTTAGTGGTAGCTTGTTTATGACAGCAGTGAAGAAGTCTGGAGAATGAGTGGCAATGAAATCACAAAAGGCATTTTCCACAGCTTGTTGAGAATTGAATATTTTTCCTTGCAAGAAGTGGTCCAATGCCTGGAAGAAGTATTAGCTGGTACAAAGTCTGGTGAATATGGTGGATGACAGAGAGTTTCCAAGTCCAGCTTCTGTAGTTCGAGCAGCATTGTTTGTGTGACATGTGGTCCAGCATTGTCTTGCAAGAGGATTGCCCTGTCTCCATTGACCAATCTCGGCTGCTTCATCACAAACATCCTCATTTCATCCACTTGGTTGCAGAAGACATCCGCTGTAATTGATTGACCAGGTTTCATGAAGCTGTAATGGGTAATACCAGCACTGGACCACCAAACTCACAGCATTAGCTTTTTTTGATGAATATTCGGTTTTGGACTGTGTTTCGGCACCTCATTTTTATCCAACCATTGTGCCAAATGTTTGCAACTGTCAAAAAGAATCCATTTTTCATCACACGTAACAATACAGTGCAGAAATGATTTGCCTTTATGTCGTGACAACAAAGAAAGGCAAGCTTCGAGACGATTTCTCTTCTGATGTTCATTTAATTCATGGGGAACCCAAACATGCAGCTTCTTTACCTTGCCAATTTGTTTCAAATGGTCCAATATTGTTGGAATAGTAATGTCAGACCTTCCTGCTAATTCATGCGTAGGTTGAGATGGATCAGCTTCCATTACAGCTTTCAGCTCATCATTATCCACCTTGGTCTCAGGTCACCCACGTCGCTCATTTTCAAGACTAAAATCATTTTCAAGATTAAAATACACATACTTTATGCTATGTGTATGCTGTGTCTTCTTGGTGAGATAGCCTCTTTGTCCTTATGCAATGTCCCTCTTTATTACTAGTAACATTCCTTGTTCTGAACTCTGACTCATCTCACATTTAGAGCTACTCCAGCTTTCTGATTAGTGTTTGCATTGTACCTCTTTTCATATCCTTTTAATTATAATCTTCCCATATCTTCTATTTAAATTGCCTTTCCTGTGGATAGCATATAATTGAGTCTACTTTTTTAGCAAACTGATCATCTTTCTTTCAATTTGTGTTTATAATTAGACCATTTACATTTCATTAATTTCATGTAATTTTTAACCTGTTTAGATTAAAATCTACCATTTTGCCAGTCCTCTATTTTTTCCATCTGCTCACTTGCTCTGTTTCTTTTCTGCCTTGTTTTTGTCATATTTTTACAATTCCATTTTATCTGTACTATGGACTTTGTCTTTATAGTTTCTACATTTTTGAGTAATTTCCCTAGGACTTACAAGACATTTATTTAGTCACAGTGTACCCTCAAATAATATCATACCACTTCACATGTAGTGCAAGAACCTCACAGCAATATTATCCCAATTTCTCCCTCCTATCCTTTGTGCTACTGTCATACATTTTATTTTTACATATGCTATAAATTTGTAGTACATAGTTTAAGATAGTCAATAATCTTTTAAATAAATTAAAAATAAGAATAAAATTTATTTTATATTTACCTTCATTTGTTCCATTTCCAGTACTCCCAACTCTTTGTGTAAATCCAAGGTTCTGTCTCGTATTGTACTGCTTCAACATGGCAAAATTCCTTTATATTTCTTGTAGATTCTTTTGGTAATAAGTTCTCTCAGTTTTTGTTTATCTCAAAGTTTTTATCTCTTCTTTATTTTTGAAAGATATTTTTGTTCCATTGAACTCTTAGCACTTTAAAAATACCACTCCATTGTATTCTGACTTACATAATTCCAGATAAGAAGTCTGCTGTAACTCTTATCTTTGTTCCTCTGTATCTACTATTTCTTTTTTCCTTTGGCTGCCTTGAACATTTTCTATTTATCTTTGTTTTTCAGCAGTTTGAGTTTTGTATATCTTGATGTGTGTGTTTGATTTTTGGAGGGTAGGGGTATCTATCCTACCTAGTGTCTCTCAGATTCCTGAAGCTACAGTTTAATGTCTTTAATTATTTTTGGAAAATAGTTGCCATTAACTCTAAAAATATTTTTTTCTGTGTTCCCAAGACATCCAACCCCGACATCCCATCCACTTCTCTCCATCTTTCTCCTTCTGGGATTCCACTTTCACATATTAGAGCATTGAAATTGCAGCAGCACTTGGATATTCTACATTTTTTTCCCTTCATTCTTTTTTCTTTCTGTGGGTAAGTTTGGATAATTTCTAGTGATTTATCCTCACACTCATCGATTCTTTTCTCAACTTTGTAGAGTCTACCAGTGAATCTGTTAATATCATTCTTTATCTCTGGTACCAAATTTTTTATTACCAGCATTTCTATTTGATTCTTTCTTATAGTTTCCAATTCTGCTGATATTCTCTATCTGTTGGTGCATGTTTTCCACCTTTTTACTTGAGCCTTTAACTAGTTATTTTGAATTCCTGATCTGATAGCTCGACATATGCATTGTACCTGAGTCTGGTTCTGTTGATTGCTTTGTCTCTTGATGGTATGTTGGTATATTTCTTGTTTTCTTATTATCTCATAATTTTTGGTTCAAAGCCAGATACCTTGTGTAGGAACACAGAGAGTGAGATAAATGATGTGTATGTCTGAGAATGGGCATGTCTCATCTTCTGCTAGGAATTTAGTGTGTGGGGTAAGTCAATCTAGTCAGTAGTTGAGCTGTTTGGGTTTTACTGTTGTTGTGGTTACCCTCAGCACATCACTGGATTAAAATTTATCTGGCATTACCTTGTGCTCAGGATGGATTTGATTTGCTTAAATGTTTTCTCTGTAACAAATGAAGACAAATATAAATTATATTCTTATTTTTAACTTATTTAAAAGATTATTGACTGTCTTAAAAAAAACAACAACAAAAAAACTATGTACTGGAAATGCTCTTTTCCACCCTCAGTTCTAGGCTTTTGCTCAGAGCCTATGCCTCAGAGAAAGTCTCTCTCCATGTTATTGACTCATCCCCACACTTTTGACATTTGTTTATTGGTGCTTGCTAGTCTAATGGTGGGGAGGTATTTTTTGTTATTCTGATCAGCCCCTGTCACAGGTAGGTCCTTTGTCCCTGGATATCAAGGACAAGGCTTTCTCAGGGATCCTTTCCTCCTCCAGAGGTAGGAGATTTGATAAGAGTATCCTGTCCTTCCCCCAAATGGGTGGTTTTATCTGTTTCCTTCCCTAGGAAGGGTTTTCTATCCTAGGATCTTTAGCCTTTGTTCTGTAAGAGAGAAGAATCCAGGCTTGGTACCTTTCTCACATTGGCAGCTACTCTCCTCCCTTAGGCCTGCGCTTAAGGAATCTCTTCCACTTTGTCCATAACTTATCTCATGAGCACCCAGTGAGGTCTGTGGAGAGTGCACTTGAGCTCTCCCTTCAGGGCTACTTACAGAAATTTTGTAGTCTCAGGCTAGCCTACACTTGGCCTTTAGCAGTTTCTTAAAACTTTTAGCTATTTTGCTTTTCACAAAAAGGGATCATACTCTTCACACTGCTTTTTTCATTACCCATGTATATTGGGCTTCTATCCATCTCAATAACACTACGTCTACATCATTTTTCATGGCAACATATTACTCCTTAAACAGATACACCATTAATACATCACTGCATCTTTAGATTGTTTATAGTTCTTCATCAATTATAAACTACGCTCTAGTGAAAAATGTTCACACAAATACCATTATATGTTCATCAGTCAACAATAGTAATAGTAACATCAAGTGCTTACTACTGTGTACCACATGTTCTAAACTATAGATGCTATAGACCCTCACAATAATCCTGTAAGGTACAAATTATGACCACTCCTCTTCTAAAGATGAAGATATAATTTTTGCCTAAACATTATCAGATTATCTATTGGTGATTTTAGCCTTCTAATCATCATGTTTTCTAATGTAAACTTACATAACTGAGGAAGAAATAAAAAAAGAAAGAATGATGGGTTCAAAAGTTCACGTTGTCAAATGAGTTCCATAGAGCAAGGTTAATGTGTGTGTGTATATATCTGATTAATGTTCTACAATATTAAAAATAGAATGGCATACTATATTATGATTGTATTATTTGTAATTACTTTGTAAGGCTCTTGGGCAGGTAAAGCTTTTATCCACTATCTTACTGTTTCAGTGATAGCACACTAAGCATTGTTTTTAATAAGTAAATAAATATGTTGAGATGCTAAACATTAAAACCAGTAATTCTAAATTTTTACTCTAGTCATATTATTTCTATCTCCTAATGTTAAATGAACACAATATACACGTATTGTCTCCAATTGTATAATTTCTAAAGAAATTTTATAATATAGACATAATGCTGTACATCATGTATATTTTCAATTTCAAAGAATGTACGTAATTCAGAAAAAGACTTTCAAGTAATTATCATTCCAACAAATGGAAAGACTTTGAAATGAGGAGTGCTATTAGTGATCTTTAAATTCCTAGGCTTTCTTCTTAGAATTCCAAAGATTAAAGACACATATACCAACTTTTAAATCTTTACAGTATTAGTTGTCAGTGCAATTGCTTAAGTAACCTAATTTAAGTTAGCCCTGCCTTCAGATATGAAAATTTAAATGGTGAGCTGAATCTTGACTTACACAGCTAATTTTTTACACTGCCTTCAATGCTAATTGGAAAAGATTAAATATCTACAGTTTATCTTTGAGTCTTTCAGAAGAGTCTTAATAATGAGCTCACTTTTTAGAAAGTCTGAATAAAGCATTCACTTCCTCAGTTAGTTTTTTTTGGTTCTGGTGAGAGTCCAAAATCACTAACAGTTATTTATTTCATTAAAACTATTACTGACATCAATGTTTGCCAGGACATTAACAGTGAACCTGGCCCCCCCAACTCCCTGCTGACTGTGTGGGTATTACAGCAGTATAATATAACTTCATATACACCACTGTACATGCAATATAAACGTCTTCATTTATATTTCTGAAAAACCTAGAGTGGGCTTTTCAGAAACCCCAGGAATTTTAAAAAGCAGATTAAATGTTTTACGCTTCAGAAAGAATACTAAGAAATTTAATAAGCGATTGTTGCATGAAGGAATTAAGTAAAGACATATAAGAGATTTTTTTAAGCATTCTGACTTTGACTTAAATACTTTGTTTTAAACACATACAAACACACACACAGAGTGAGTTACGTGGATAGAGTCCATAAGCATGATTGTGTTTTTTTAATATATTCAGAAGCACAAGGACTTAGCTGACTTGCCCAAAGCCATATAACCAGTGACTGCAAAAGCCAGAGGCAGATCCATGACTCCTGGTTCCAATTCCAGTGTTTTCCATCACACACAAAGTCACCCACTCATCAACTGTCAACTAATTTAACTGATTCATAGGGACACATCTATTACTATTTCTATATGTATTCCCAGAACATAACTCAAATCTATCTTCTAGTTGACAAACTTATTAACTAGTTCAGAAAAAAAAAAAACCTTACTTTTCTTTCACAGTTAATGTGCATGTACTTTTTATGTGAAAAAATGAAGAAATTACTCTTTAAACTGTTTAATAATAACTCAAGTATCAGAAACGTTTGGTAGGTTATCACAAGTGCTTAAATCTGCATTATTCTAAAATGCTAAAATAAAGTATGTATGTTTGGGTTTATACCCAAAGCACTTTCTCATTTAAACTGACATCAAAAAAAAAAAATCATTATAACCACCTAATTTCTTAAATACAAAGGGATCATTAGCTGGAAGATACTTAAAATAATTACTGTTTTACAAAATATAGCTAACATAATTACCAAAATACTATGGTTAGTTTATGGGTAAGATTTCATGTTTAAAAGAAGAAAAAAATTGACTATAGTAAAACTGATTTAGATATAAGGCAACAAAGAACAAAGTATTCAGCACAACTCTGAATGGTTATTTGTAGTTTATTACTTATTTGCATTAAGTTATTAGCTGTGTATAACCTTGCTTTTAGGACAAAAAAATTCATTTAAAAAAATTTATTTTTTATTTTTAATTATGAGGGGTACCTAATAGTATCCATAATAATTTGTAGGCTACATGTGATGTTTTGATACAGGCATGCAATGTGAATTAATCAAATCAGGGTATTTGAGGTTTCTATTGTCTCAGGCATTTGTCATTTCTTTGTGTTAGGAACCAATTCTATTCTTTCAGTTATTTTAAGGTATACCCTAACTTATTAATTATAGTCACTTTGTTGTGTCATCAAATATAGTTTATTCTATCTAACTATATTTTTGCACCCATTATCCATCCTACTTTATCTTCACCACTACCCTTCCCAGCCTCTAGTAACCATCATTCTAATCCATGTCTCCATGAGATTGACTGTTTTTAATATTTAGCTCCCACATAATAGTGAGAACACGTGAGATTTATCTTTCTGTGCTTGGTTTATTTCACTTAACATAACGTTCTCCGGTTCCATACATGCCGTTGCAAATGGCAGGATTTCATTCTTTTCGTGGCTATATAATATTCTGTTGTATAAAATTATGTACTACAATTCATTCCTCCACTGACGAACACTTAGGTTGATTCCAAATCTTGGCTATTGTCAATAGTGCTGCAATAAACATGAGAGTGCAGATATCTTTTGAATATAATGATTTTCCTTCCTTTGGATATATACCCAACAGTAGTATTGCTAGGTCATACGGTTAATTCTGTTTTCAGTTTTTTGAGGAACCTCCATACTGTTCTCCATAATGGTTACACTAATTTACATTCCTAGCAACAGTGTACAAGGGTTCCCCTTTCTCCACATTTTTGCCAGCATTTGCTATTGCCTTTTTGATAAAAGCTATTTTAACTGGAGTGAGATGATATCTCATTGTACTTTTGATTTGCATTTCTCTGATGACTAATGATGGTAAGCATTTTTACATATACCTGTTGGCCATTTGTATGTCTTCTTCTGAGAAATGTCTATTCTGATCCTTTGACCATTTTAAAAATTGGATTATTTTATTTTTTCCTATTGGGTTGTTGGAGCTCCTCATATATTCTAGGCATTCATTAATCCCTTGTCAGATGGGTAGTTTGCGAACATTTTCTCCCATTCTGTGGGTTGTCTCTTCACTTTGTTGATTGCTTCCTTTGCTGTGCAGAAACTTGTTAGCTTGATGAGATTCCATTTGTCCAATTTCGCTTTGGTTGCCTGTGCTGTGAGGGTATGAGTCAAGAAGTCCTGGACCAGACCAATGTCCTGAAGCATTTCCCCAGTATTTTCTTTTAATAGTTTCACAGTTTCGGGTCTTAGATTTAAGTCTTTCATCCATTTTGATTTTATTTTTGTATATGGCAAAAGAAAGGGTCTAGTAGTTTCATTCTTCTGCATAAGGATAACCAGTTTACCCAGCACCATTTATTGAAGAGATTGTCCTTCTTCCACTGCACATTCTTGGTATCTTTGTCAAAAATAAGTTTACTATAGATGTGTGGATTTACTTCTGGGTTATCTAGTCTGCTCCATTGGTCTATGTGTCAGTTTTTACGCCAGTACCATGCTGTTTTGGTTACTACAGCTCTGTATAGTATAATTTGAAGTCAGGTAACATGATTCCTCCAGTTTTGTTCTTTTTGCTCAGGATGGCTTTGGCCATTTTGGGTCTTTTGTGATTCCATATAAACTTTAGGATTATTTTTTCTATTTCTACAAAGAATGTCATTGTTATTTTGATGGGGAGTACACCAAATCTACAGATTGCTTTAGGTAGGATAGACATTTTAACAATATTGATTCTTCCAATCCATGAGCATGGAAAATCTTTCCATTATTTTCTGTCCTCTTCAATTTCTTTCATCAATGTTTTATAGTTTTCATTATAGAGATCTTTTACTTTTTTGATTAAGCTTATTCCTAGGTATTTTATTTGTAGCTATAGTAAACAGGATTACTTTCTTGGTTTCTTTTTCAGATTGTTTACTGTTGGCACATAGAAATACTACAGATTTTTGTATGTTGCTTTTGTATCCTGCAACTTTATTGAATTTATCAGTTCTAATAGTTTTTTTGCAGAGTGTTTAGGTTTTCTCTAGATATGAGATCATATCGTCTGCAAACAAGGATAATTGACGACTTCTTTATTTTTTTCTCTTCTCTGATTGCTCTAGCTAGAACTTCCAGTAGTGTGTTGAATAACAGTGGTGAAAGTGGGGGCATCCTTGCTTGTTCGAGATCTTAAGAGCAAAGGCTTTCAGTTTTTCCCCATTCAGCATGATATTAGCTGTGTACCTGTCATATATGGCTTTCATCATGTTGAGGTAAGTTCCCTCTATACCCAGTTTTTAAAGGGTTTTTATCATGACGGGATGTTGAATTTTATCAACTTCTTTTTCAGCATCAATTGAAACAATCATATCATTTTTGTTCTTCATTCTGTTGATATGATGTATCATATTTATTGATTTGTCGATGCTGAACCAAACAAGTCTTTAAAAATCCAAAAAAATTTGAAATCCTACCAAGTATTTTCTCTGACCATAATGGAATAAAAGTAGAAATCAATAACAAGAGGAACATTGGAAAAACATACAAACATGTGGAAATTAAACAATAACCTCCTGAATGACCAGTGGGTCAATGAAGAGATTAAGAAGGAAATTTTAAAATATCTCAAAACAAATGAAAATGAAAACACAACATATCAAAACCTATGGGATACAGCAAAAGCAGTAATAAGAGGAAAGTTTATAGCAATAAGTGCCTCCATCAAAAAAGCAGAAAACCTTAAAATAAACAACCTAACAATACATCTCAAAGAACTAGAAAAACAAGGGCAAACCAAACCCAAAATTAGCAGAAGAAAAGAAATAATAAAGGTCAGAGCAGAAATAAATGAAATTGACACCAGAAAATACAAAAGATCAATGAAATTAAGTTTTTTTTTGAAAAGATAAACAAAATTGACACACCTTTAGCCAGACTAAGAAAAAAAGAGAGAAGAGCCAAATAAATAAAATCACAAATGCAAAAGGAGAAATTACAACTGATACTGCAGAAATCCAAAAAATCATTAGACACTACTATGAGCAACTATATGCCAATAAATTCGAAACCTAGAAGAAATGGATAAATTCCTAGACACATACAACCTACCAAGACTGAGCCAAGGAAATTAAAAACCTGAGTAACAAGACAGAAGCAGTAATAAAAAGTCTTTCATCAGGCCAGGCGCGGCGGCTCACGCCTGTAATCCTAGCACTCTGGGAGGCCGAGGCGGGGGGATCGTTCTGAGCTCAGGAGTTCGAGACCAGCCTGAGCAAGAGCGAGACCCTGTCTCTACTAAAAATAGAAATAAATTGGCTGGACAACTAAAAATACATAGAAAAAATTAACCAGGCACAGTGGCGCATGCCTGTAGTCCCAGTTACTAGGGAGGCTAAGGCAGAAGGATCACTTGAGCCCAGGAGTTTGAGGTTGCTGTGAGCTAGGCTGATGCCACGGCACTCTACCCTGGGCAACAGAGCGAGACTCTGTCTCAAAAATAAAAAAATAAAAAATAATAAAATCAAATTAAATTAAATTTTAAAAAGTCGTTCATCAAAGAAAAGCCCAGGACCCAATGGCTTCACTGCTGAATTCTACCAATCATTTAAAGAACTACAAATACCAATCCTGCAAAAATAGAGGAAGAGGGGATACTCCCAAACTCATTCTACAAGATCTGTATCACTCTGATACCAAAACAAGACAAAGACACAACAAAAAAACTATAGGCCAATATCTCTGATGAACATACATGCAAAAATCCTCAACAAAACACTGGCAAACCAAATTCAACATATTAAAAAGATTATTCATCATGATCAACTGGGAAAATTAAGTTTTAAATTTTAGAAACCTACCTTTCTTTTGTTTGTTTTAGCAATTTGATTTACCCATACATTTTTTTGCCTTAAGAGCATGGGAATATTCACTAGCTGTTTAACCTTGAACGTGTTAGTAACTTCTTGCCTTTCCCATCTGCAAAATGGAGTAATAGCTATTTTATAGAGTTGAGAGGATCAGACTAGGGAACATACAGTGCTTAGCCTAACACATAACATGCATTCCCTAAATGGTAACCATCATTATGATAACATGACAGTCACACCATCAAAAGCAGTAAGAATTAAGAAGATGAGAATACCTGGAAGCTGATAAGCACTTCAGAGAATTTCCATCATATTCACCCATAAATAACACTTAAAAGCAGCCAAGAAAACTCTCATGGACACCATAGCACCCAGAAATAATGCCTAATATTTCTAGCAACTCCATCTCATAGTAAGAATCTTTTGGGTTGACAGCTTAGGATATTTTTAGGTTTCTAACAGAAAACAATGTGTACTACCTTCACAATACTTTCACAGAGTGGAAATAGGAATAAAATACAACTCCTTTATTTTTTAAAGAATTTTTCCTTCTCATTACATGATTATTAGAAATCACGATTCCTTTCATTGACCTGTTGATAAAATATATGCTTGATCATGACAAGTTAAATAGTTATTTCACGAATGTGACATGTCCTTTAAGACTTCAGAAACACCACTGAGCCTAAAAACTGGCACATGGAAAAGAAAAGAACTGGGAACTTCTCTACGGCTGTCAAATCTCTGAAAAGAAGATTATAAAGATATGTGCATATATGTGTGTAAGGACATGGGTGTGCACACATGAGAACATGTGCATATATATAACACTTCAAGAGTTTAAAATCAAAATCACAAATTAATTCTAAATGGATTTTGTAGATTTTTGAGTAAATTTCAGTATAATACATTGGATTATAGTAAATTTAAGGTTTGAATTGAAAATAGGAAAGTAAAACCAGATTCATGCAAAACATGCAAACTTTCCTACGGAGTATCCACGTTCAGTTGCCAAAGAAGTCAAAGTCAAATACAGGCTATATATCAAAATACACAAAATACCACTACACAGTCCATGGAAAATCTGGATAATGGCAAGTTTCTTCATTTTGCTGACCTAATAAATCAAGATGCCCACAGACTTCAAGATATTCTTAAAAGACTTTTTTCCCTACTGGTTTAACAATTATGTTTTTCACTTCAGTTTAGAATTCTCTATGTTAGAAATCTCTATTAATATAATGATTTACCTACACATTTTCTTGCCTTAAGAGCACAGGAGTACTCACTAGCTAAGTGACCTTGAACATGTTAGTAACTTCTTAGTTTTCCCATGTCATGGGACCTACAATGATCTGTTATCTATACATATTACATTAAATTCAAGCTTACCACTGCTAAGTTGTTCAAACTAATTTCCAGAAATTCTTTTCTTTACAATTTGAGAATAGATAAAAATAAAGTTTTCATTTATTACAATGAAAAACAATCTTAAATCCTAACATTACCCTCTGTTGTGTAAAGTTGTGATTTATAGAACAGAGAAACTAACAGAAAAATCTCACCATTCCCAAATACAACCTCAACTCTGTTTTTATTGTTAAAGGCATTTTTAGATAGAAGAGTTACACCTAGTCAGATCTGGAAGGGTAAACCAACGAGTTCGGTAAAAAAAAAAAAAAAACTTTCCTTTAAAATAGGTAATAGTTTAATATCTCCATTTCTAAAACTCTAGATTAGAAGAGAAGAAAGGTGAGAGAGGAAGGAGAGAAAGGGAGAGGGAAGGAAGGAGAGAACAAGGAAGGGAAAGAAAGGGAAGAATGTAGGGAGGGGGCAGAAGGGCGTTAGGGAGTGGAAAGGTAAGGCCTCTATTCAGGAAATGATATGCAGAAGAAACAACAACAAAAAAAGGAGACAGAGGCAAAAAAATATATATATATATATATATACATGATAAACTAAGGAGTCCCAGAGCATTGCTCAGTATTAAAAATGTAATAAAGTAGTCCCCAAAAGATTTACCTTAAGTCATGTTGGAATAAAGAAAATGCGGTATGGAAAGTAAAGGGAAAAAAAAGAAAGATAAGAAAATTGCAGTTTCACACTTTCTTTTTTTTTTTTTTTTTTT
>RJWJ010044177.1:0-12284 GCA_004363605.1 Indri indri | reverse complement strand
ATGGGGGGAAAATGAGGTGATTCAGGGAAAAGAAGTAGCATTTTTACACTATACTTCTCCTCTCAAAATGGTGTCCCATGTCCTCTGATCAATGGTTCTTTAGAAGAGATGTTAAGAAATGATCTAGCTGTGAATCAGAACACAATTGGGGTGCTAACCAGGGTCTTGAATATGCTTCTAGACCCTCAAGAAGTTCCAGGGTGGGCAGCCTTCTGAGTTTCAAATCCACAGGGAAGGACCCGGAACCACCATAATAGAAGTAAGAAAGCATCAAGGACCCATCAGGGACACAATGCCACAGGAGGCAAGGACAAACAGAGACAAACCCATGACACGCCACCCACATTTGGCCTAATTAGCATATATCTCCACAATAGCATTTTCTGAAGGCTTACTTGTGGAGATATTGCTTAAAAATTATTAGAAAATATATATTAAACTTTACTATCAGCCAATCCTTTGCCTGAAACTCTCAAAAGAAATTAGCCAAGTGATTTTCTCCATCCTCAAAACTTTTCCCAATATCTCATTCTCCAGAATCTAATTGTTGATTTCTAGACTATTAGCCAACTTTTACTTTTACTTATGCTACACCCCAAATTTTGAGCAATGCCCAAAGTAATGTACACATATGATCAATTATGCCTGTTTCCTTCACTAAATCCTTCCACTTGATGATATGGTTTCATGCCATTCCTTCTGCACAGAAAACCCATACATCATCAGTGTAGCGTATAACTCAGTAACCAAACTTCTATATTGGCTCCAGGCACACTTGGACACTGACTGTACTATTTTAATAATAATAATCCTATAGGATGATAATTAATTAGTGCTTCTTTCAACCTCTGTGAAGACAAAAGGCACCATGTGAGCATTCATGATTAACATTTATTAGTATTCCTCCTCCTACCAGCAGCCCAAGTTTTCTCTGCTCTTATTATCACTAAATTCTTTCTTGCAAACTCTATACAAATGTTAACTAATTAATGATGACTCTAGCCCATAAATATGGCACATCAAAGAATGCTAAAGAAAGGAGATAGGAAAATTAGTCTCGTTAGTTACAGATTTTAAAATTTAAGATGCAACAGGGAAAAAAATCATCTTATTTTACAAAGACAGACAGAAAGAAAGAAATCTTTTAGTAGGAAGATTTGGGATTGGAGCCAACTTTTAGAAGGGGAGGTGAAATAATTCCTTGAAACATTGAAGTCACAGCTTGATGGGTACTTCTCTGGTGTGCTTAAAAGATGGAAGGAATAGAAAGGAAGATGAAGAAAATGAATACAGTGGGTAAAATGAATTGTAATACTGGACTTCAGAGAGTTGAAAAGGGGCCATAGGGGCCCATATCTATAGTTCACTTACTCAAATGCATTCTTGCCTATAGAATGGAATAATCCCAAAACAAACCAGGCCAGATGCATAGTTTCAAATCCACTTAAAATGATCACGGAGTGAGTTATCACATTACCCTATTGCCAAGGTTAATGTTTAATCTATCATATATACCATTGATACCAGGTGGTTGCTTTCCTTTAGTATGAAAGAACAAAACCTCTAAAAAAATTTTTTAAAGTATAACCCAATCAGATATGTCCATGTGCTCTGAATTGTACATGCAACTCTTGACAAGTAACTTAGTAAAAGACAGTTGCAACCATTTTAAGTCAGTAAACCATTTTAAGTAAAATTTTATAAACTATGTTATGAACTGAAGTTTCCTTCTAGAAAAGGTATTTCATTCTATAAATGTAAAAATAATTCATCAGGAAAATAACTGAAAACACAATTCTACATTTTTGCAGACATTAGTTAAATAAGCAAAAGAATTTATGACAGAAAAGCTATGCCCAAAATATTATCTTATGAAAACTCTTCAGCATGGGACAGTTTTGTTAAGCCTTTTTAAAATCAAATGTAATGAAGTTTTAATCAAACAAAGCTTGTTCTTTTCCTGGTAAATCTCACTCTTGAAAGAGTGATTCACTATTGTAAGAGATAATTCACTACTGTAAGACTCAGAGCAGCATTCGAAATTGGAGTACCAAATTATCATTGCTGAGTCTAGATGAATGAATGCACCTGAGAAAAAGCTTTAGAAGATTTTAAAAAGGGAAATGCAGAGTGAAGGGCCATTTTTACTGATCCTTTGCTCCAAAGATAGCTGCAGACTGAGTCAATAAGTCAGTAATTTCTAAAAGTTTTAAGTCACAACTTGACATGGACTTCCTTGGGACACTTGAATGGCTCGTCTTTGTTGCCAGCTGACTTGATAAGGGTCACCTTTGTTCAGAGTCATTAGGTGGTTATAACGTAAATTTTGCTACATCCTTATTCTGGGTTTGCAAAACCAATGAGTTCTAAGTCAAGATGCAACTAATTAGGTGGTGTAAATGCTTACTAATGATGGGGAAGTTTTATTAGGCCATGTTCTACACCGTGCAAATCCAGATAGCAACCACCAAATGCATGTGGTCAGAATTATGCCTTTAGAAAGGCATATAATTGGTGACATTCTTCTGAACTTTCCCAGTCCCAAATAGTAACCCTTTCTTCTAAGCTTCAAGAGTCACCAGAATTTATCTGCTTTTGAGTTATATGCATTATTTAATTTCACCAATAAACTTATGGCACATTGTGATTTTTTGACTGATTCCTCAAAACATAACTTTATTTTATAAGGACTTTTGTTCAGGAAATTTTAATGTAACAGGGAAGTCATCCACATTTCTTGGTGTCTGCCAAATACTATTGATTTCAAGATCACCATGTCTAGCACAATGCAGTTCTATATTTTTATGTTCCTTGCTACTCTTATGAATTGGAACAGGATTGACATACTGCTCTATATTCAGGTTGAAAAGTGCCAAAGCAAAAGTGGGCACATTGGGATTTGAAATTAATTTCACACATTTGGGTTGAGCTCTGAATTACTATTGATGGGATATGCTACTTTCAAATATATTTACATCACAACATGAAAATGTGACCCCAAAAAACTGCATAGCTGCATTGTTGTATTTATTATCCATTTATTTATTTGCCAAATAAATATTCACTGATTTATTTCTTTTGAACTAGATGTTCATTTACTCATTCTACAAATATATAGTCACTCAATTATGAGCCAGACATACTGTCTTAGAAAATGCTAACGATAGTAATCTGAATAAGACAGGTTTCTCACCCTCAGGGAACTCAAGATTCCAATGAGCATAATAGACATGTGAACAATTGCTTTATAATGGAAAAAACACTATAATTAATGTGATCATATAAAGTGATCATGACAATACGGAAAAATGAGAACAAATTATTTCTGTTTCAAGAAGTTTAGAAAGGCATCTCAGAGAGTTTGACATTTGAGGTGGGCCTTGAAGATGAAGCAGAGATTCAACAGCAGGAAGAGCCAGGTGTGACACTCAAAAAACGATGTGTTTTGGGACTAAGGAGTAGATCAGCAACACTGGATCATAAGGGATGTGGATGAATGAAGAGTCGGAAGGAGGAGTGGGGAGATTACGTTGGGCTTCCTGATGATGGGTTTGCCCTTCCCACTCTCCCAACAGAACATTATATAAACCTATTTAAAAAAAGGAGATAGTTTATACGGATATAAGGAAAATAAATGTGCATTCAATGCCTATGTTTATAAAACAATATATAAATAAGCCCAGTGGAAAAACAGATTTATATAAATCCTATCTATATCACTCCTAACTGATGTCCTGTTGTGAATGAAAGTTGTTGTTTTATGGTATATGTATGTGCATGGGTACGTGCACAGCTTGGCTCTACTACTAGGTAATAAATTCTTGGAGAGTCTGCATATAGGATCATATATTCTGCTTGTTTGTATTCTTCCAGCATGAATTTTGGTGACTGGCACATAGTAGATGCTGAAAAATGATGTACTAAATGAAGAGATGATTGAGTAAGTCTGCAATCTAATTGAGGGGAAAACTTTATACACATAAAAAGTTAAATAACATATGCAGGGTATCACAAAGAAGTATGTAATGAATGAAATGCCAAAGGAATGATTGAGGTAGTAAGACTTAAGAGTTCATGATGGGAGAAAAAACACAGAGGAGAAAGAAATGAACTCTTCCTTGAAGAATGAATCAAATTTTAAAAGGGAAGAAAAGATCAGTAAGCGTAGGTACCTTTAGGATATCTAAATGAAAATATCAGGCTCATTTAATATAACTTCATACATTTTGCTAAGAGAACGGGGCCAAAGTTGTGAAATCTACCACCAGCCACACTGAATCAATTAGCTCTGTCCTTTTCTATTACCAAAGCACATACCCCGAAAGTTGAAGAGCTACCCTACAATTGGTGCTATTGCTCAGAAAGGAAACCAGATGAGGAGCTGTTGAAGAGGGCTTGGAGCCCAGCCGCATTACTTAAAAACAAACAAATCAAATGCCCCAATCGAAAAGATACAGCTATTTTAGCCATTCCTTTCATAATAAAATATTTTCCCACATTTTTATAGGAATTTAATAAGTTTTCTACATCCACAATCAGGTGTATCCAGAGCCATCTAGAATTAATAGTTTGCTAACTGAAAGCAAATAAAGATGGGGAGGCTTAATTGGAACAAAAATATTACATAAACTCAAAGGTGCAGAGCAGAGTCAATGTCATTGGCAGGCTCTAATGGCAATAGGCCCTATTATTATCCTAATGACAGCCACCCTGGGTGAAGGGGCCAAAGAGTCATACACACAGCTACAGTGACTAGACAGCTTCAGCAACACCCAAAGTTAGATCCCCAAGGAAATTAATTTACATCTAGGGTAGAACTCTAATGGCAATTTATCACACGAAGTAAAAAGGAAAAAGAAAAGGCCAACAGCAAAACTGATATGCTGCCCTTCATAGCTGAAGGGTCTCCATGAACCAAAGCCATTGAGGCACTTAACCGGGATGGATTCACACTCTCTCAGGTAGGGGGGAATCATTTATGTAATCAGCAAATGTTCCCTAAATGCGTCTACATGTGAGGACCCGCTCTCAGGAAGAGGTCACCTGAACATGAACAAATGGAAACTGCCACAGAGGTCATACAGATAGATGCCATAAGAGAAAGATTCTCAGCGTGGTATCTAGAATGCAGCATCAGATCCCCTTGGAACTTAGAAATACACTTAGAATATTCTTGGGACCCTGCCTTGGAACCCTGAATCAGAAACTCTAGAAGTAGGGCCCACAAATCTTGTTTCCCAGGTGATTCTGATGCAAGCTCAAGTTTGGGAATCACTGCTATAAGCATTTATAAAAGGAAAAAATTATGTATGGCTAATGCCTTTTAATCATCCCCTTCATGGAGAAGTCGCCACAATTAGCAAGATTCAGTAACATTTTGTTCTATCATATATAAAAATATTTTTCTATGGACAGCACTTTATTTATTAATCTATCCAATCTGGCAAGCATTTATTGAGTACCTACTCTGTGCGTGGTACTGTGCTGGGCATCGGCTAAGAAAAAATTAACAAAACACAGGCCCTGTCTTTGAGGATTATACAGCCTAGTGTGACAATAATTAGTCTTTTGCTATGCCTTCCTTCTTTATTCCAGGCATTTGTTTAATATGTTTTTAGTTACTCTTCATTAAATTGAGATGACCCATCAGTTAGGAAACAACTGTTTGGTTCGACTTACTGATTTTAAATGAAAATTCGCCAGTGTTTGTCATTCATTACAATATAACGCACCATTCTATTTTATTGAAAGTTTTCTATAATGAAATAAAAAGGCAACTGCTCTGTTGATTAAATATTAATCCCAATGAGAGTTGTAAAAGCTCCAAGAATTAATATTGAACCACAGAGCCTTTTCCTAATAAGGGATAGGGATTCTTAGGCTACCTGGGGACTAAATCACAAGACAACTTTCAGGAACTAACAATCGTTTATTAATTCCCCTGTAAAAAGGTCACAAGTGAGGTTTGGAGGAACTAGTTGGCATATCCTAAAGCTGAGAATAAGTGTCCTTGGGAAACCTGATTGTCAGGAAAATTGGAGTGGGGAGCTCCAATTGTTGAATTTTTTTCTAATTTTCTAGAAGACCTACTTTCTTCAAATGCTTGGGGTTCATATCTTTTCAGGAGTGGCAGCAGGTTTCTTCAAGGTTGTTTTTATTGTTATCAAAGTTTCCAAATCAGTGTGTAGCACTTTAGTGCCCAAAAAAGATAAACATGGCTCAATCAAATATTAATAATTTGCTGACTATGGCAGCATTAAATTTCTTTTCTACTTTAAAGGTGAATACATAGAGAACCTCAGAAAGGATTCAAAGTTTGCCTGGAATCATACAACCCATCGACCTCAGTACTGGTGCTGGCATTTGAGAAAATCTGGTTCCTGAACCCACAGAGGAGAACGCTTTTCCTTCCCCAGAATATGCTAAAAGCTGGCTTCCTCATTTTCCATAATCAATTGGAACTCAGTAGGGAGTGTGGCCTGTAGCTTAACATTACCCACCTAGAAGGATATTCTGACTTACATGAATTTACGGAAATGTTTTGAAATATCACCTATTCTATGAGAGACCAAAGAGCTCTGGAATGTGGAATAAGTTGTATTAAAGGGAAGAGTAGATACCCGTGTAGGAATCAGTATGGATGATGGAAAGGAAAGGCCTTTGAGTTCAGGAGGAGCTGTGACCCGTAACACATGTGATGCCCAAAATATGAGAGATTAACTTGGGTTCTGATTTGACAGAATAAGAAGAAGTCGCATCTAGGCTCAAAATAGGCTGGACCTAGATGGCTGGGGAGAGAACTCTGAGAAGTCTGTTTGGCTTCTCAGTTGAACTCGGTATCTGCTTAGCATTGCACAGAGTTTGTGCCTTTATAACTTTATAACCCTAACTTGTAAATCTTCCCCTGATTACATCACTGGCCTGAGTACTTTTCATTTTCCTGAAGGGATCTGGAGAACCTGTGGCCTTGGAGCCACATGTGGCTTGCTGGATCTTTGAGTGTGACCTTTTGACTAAATTCAAATTTTACCTAACAAATCCTTTCACTAAAGGTATTTGTTCTGTGAAGTTTGGATTTGGTCAAGGGGCCGCACTTGGGCTGTGGAGGGCCACATGTGGCCTTGACACTACAGGTTCCCTGCCCCTGGAGGGGACTCAAATTATCAGCCCCAAAGCAGCATAAAGTTTCTTCATCTCTTTGATGATAGCTGGAAAAGCACACAGCCCACTAAGCCACACAAAACCAAACCTACACACCCAGCAATACTGCAGGCAAAGCCTTGGTCCTTTCTCTCTAACTGAAACAGTTCACTGCTTGTTTGAGTGGCTTTGTGACCGTAATTGCTGGGTGGATAATAGTATTGTTGTCTTTAGACACAATAAATGATCCCTTTCCTAGCCAATAGTAGATTTCAATCTAAAGATCAAAATACTCTATTTGAGTCTACATTTTACTGTGTTCCCCAGTACCCACCTGCCTTTAATTGTGGTATTAGTCCTCTGAAAGCTCAGGTTGGCAACCTCAGTGAACAGAAAATAAACACAAAGGATTGTTGTCTATTTAACTGCATCAGTAGCTTTGGCTCACTCTGTTGACAGATGTTACAAGGTGCTGTTTCCCTCTCCTGTTTCCCTGTTTATTTTATTTCTGATGACGTACCTGCAGGCTGTGTGTCTGGGACTTGGAAAGGAGGATAGTCTCTTAGATTTGCCAGTGTTTCAGACATCCCTGCAGCTCTTAAAGTTTGCATGATCTGTTTTTCAGACAAACCTTCACTTGCAACATTCATTTTAGCTGCCCTCTGTTTGATGTCACTGGCTCCAGCCCAAACTTTAGGTTACAGATATGTATTATTAGGGCTTCTGGAGATTCCCTGAAAACCAGAGTTCACTGGGTAACAGTGTTGATTTGACTGAGCCTAGCACAGGTGTTCATCGTTAGGATGAGGCTCTGGGAAGCTGCAGGAAATAATTCCTAAGGGTCTGGCCTCTGAAGCCTGTTGCCGACTGACTCTGGCTTTTAAAAAAGTTTAGAAGTAGCAAGGAGAATAATCTCGAATCTGTTGTAAAAAGTACCCAAGTAAGTGGAAACCTGAAAGCTAGTGTTGTTCAACATGGCAAGAGAAGGACAAAGATGCTTACAGATGAACTTCTCAGACTGCATCTATTGTTTTTAGCTCATAGTCAGTATTATAAAGGTGCTAGACTGACCCAACGAAGAGTTATTAGATGCCTGCCATGAACGTACCAGTAGGTTGAGTGCTATGTGGCATAAAAAGAATACAGTGTGGATTGAGAAGTATGCTATGGATTGAAAGCTAAAATATACATATAGGAAACAACACAAATATGTGAAAATCATGGAACCTAAATCTGAAAGAGATCTTAAAGATACTCCAGCCCATTAATTTTTAATCCTGGTTGCATGTTAGAAACGGTCAGTCAAAAGGCTGCACTCAAGGATCCAGAAGGCCACATGTGGCCCCAAGGCCACAAGTTTCCCACCACTCTAGACTATATTTGTGTTCTAAATGTCAACATTTTCTAGAATTTCCTACAGACTTTTTCAAAACATTGATCCCTGGGCCTTAGCTCCAGACATTCTGATTTAGTAGGACTTGGTTTGGGCCTGTCAATTTGCATTTGCAACAAGATCCTGGTGATGCTGACACAGGGGGTCATGGACCACACTCTTGGATCCACATCTCTGCCAGTGGTCCTCAGATTTTACTGTGCATGAAAATAAACAATATAGAGGTTAAAAAATGGATTGCTAGGCTCCACCTCCAGAGTATCTGATCCAAGAATTTGCATTTTAACAAGTTCCCTGGTGGTCTAACACTCTGAGAACCACTAGTCATTTAAGGACAAGTAAGTACATTTTAAAACCATTTGAAATTTTTCTTTTTCAACCTTCATCTGCAGCATCCCCTCTGCTTTCCATGATTCCGCATGGTCCAGGTTGAGAACTATTGACATACTAAGTCTCTGTTATGAATGGGCATGTCATCCTTTCGTTTAATAGTTAAGGGTATTGTGGTTTGAAATGAAAATGGCTCAACAATGATCACACAGGTATTGGGATACAGACCTGTGGTCAGTGCCTGCCACCTATCCCATTTCACAGCAAAGCACTGATGGGCATTCTAAGGACAAAAAGAGGGGGAAGACATTGGGTGGAAGACTAATATCATCACTTCTCAGTTTTTGCCTAGTACTGGCCCTGACTTCACCATAGAGAATGTGAATGAAATGTGTACAGCTTCCATTGCAAAGAAAAGTTACAACAACTGTATAAGATTGGAAGAAAATTCTAAAGGGAGAATGGTGTTATAGTCTTTCTCCTAGATCTTCATGCCAGAAGCAGGATGCTACTGGTATTGCACAGTTTGATTCTGATCATGCAAGATTGGAAGGCGGAAGTCAACTTTGTGGTCTTTCCATAGTTACAATTTTATTTTCTTGGTCTTTCTCTATTTCTATAAACCAAAATGAACATCATTATGTTATTTTAGTAAATGGAACATACCAAAGTAAACAGCATACCACCACCAAGTGCAGCGTGGTATCACAGAGGCATTAGTAGCAGCAGTATTACAACAAACTGTCCCCTCCGTTACACACAAATTCTCAAATCCTGATGTTAATGAGGAATGATGGTGCACTAAATAGGACCCATTGCCCATCAGAACTAAGGTTTTCTTCTTCTCCCATCAATTTGCATTGTGTATAAAGTAAATGTGAATTGCGTTTGCACATATACTACCCTTTTTCACTATCTGTAACTATGTCATTAGAAGACTTGACTATAAAGTTTCAATCGCAGCTTATGTGCAGTCATCCCATTAATAGCATTTACATGAGGCAATGTAGCATCCAAGCTTCCTAATCGGTCAAGTTGCTCTTTTTTTCTTTTTTTTTTTTTTATTGTTTGTTGTTTATAGGGGTACAGGTGTTTAGGTTACGTATGATGCCCTTGCCCCCCCTTCCCCCCAAGTCCCAGTCCCAAGCGTGTCTGATTCATATGACTGCCACCTTTACAGCACAGACAGAAGAGTTTCTGTTATTAAGCTGAACAAATACCATATTTCAGCTTACTAAATTGCATATCCAGAACCCCAAGACAATTGCTATACTTCACTCTGTTAGCCATCTATTCATCTTCTACCAGTCGCTCACCTAGAGCTTTGCGTTGATTCTGAAGCACAATTAATAGACCAAATGGGTTCTTATTCACACATAACTGAATGAGCATGTGTGCTCTAACAGGCAAGCAATCTGCATGCCTCATAAAGCAGATTTGATTTTGACTTATTGGTGTTTATGCCAAGAATTTGGGGAGTTGAACAGTTGACATACAGCACCACGTTGGCAACGTTCAAGCTGATACACAGATTTGTGTCTGACATTAGCTGTCCCAGTGGAGCAGTCCCTGACACTTTCCCCAGCCATGCATCTGTAAGACACTTCCCAAAGATTTGCTTCAAAAGCAGCATGACCGTATGGTGGTATAAGAAGATTAAGTATATTTCCAGTCACCCTACCTCGTAATGGATCCAGAGATATGCCCAAATAAAGTTGCTTGATTACAATATCATACTCAGTTGCAATAAAGTACTGGTTAAAATTTGACCAGTGTCCTTGGCAAATAAGCCCAGTAGTCTCCTTCCCTCTAGTCCCTCAAATTGGGGCAACATTTGAATCTATGAGCCACTCTAAATAGGCAGGATGATAATATTCACTGACAACCAGTTGTCAAAGCAGGCCAAATTCCCCATTCTTTCTGGGTCCCTTGTTCTCATGCTAAACCCACCTGTCTCTGGTCAAACAACTTCTTTGAATATGTTCAAACTATATACTTCACCTAGAGGATGCAAAACCAGAAATTGGAGGAAAATAGATTTGGATCTGTTTTTCCTTCCTACCTGTATGCTTTTTGGCTTTAAAAAATGAATAAATGAATAAACAGAATCTGATTTTAGAAACTGGGATCCATGATAGTGAAACAGCATTTCAGAGCCTTCTAATTGCCCATCAGCTGCATAGCAGAGAAGACTAATCTCTGGGAAACAGTTGAAGAGATCACAGGTGTCAAGTTGACTCTGCCTTCCATAAACCGTTGCAGATTGGGATGTGTCGGTTACTATCTAAGCTTCAGTTCCCTCATCTGAAAAATGCAAATAATATTACTTTATAATACTGGTTTGAGAACTGAATGACACATAAATGAATGTGGAAACCTAAATGGGTACATGATATTATACACACACGCGCGCGCACACACAGACACGCACTCTGTATAAGTTGTTCTGCTCTTACACAAATGTGAAAGGCAAAAAGATGTCAAGACTTCTAGTAAAGGAGAAGACAAACTTCCACAAAATTGGCTGTATAGATTCCAACTGCTAAGACACAGACATCATGCTATGCTGAGGTAAGTATAATGAATACAACTGACAATTCTAGACTTCAGTAAGTCAGGGAAAAAAGGATATGAGGAACAATTAATATTTTCCTAATTTGGCAAGTGGCCATAATTCTTGGCCACTAAACAGTTGCCCAGGACTCAGAATGTTGCTTTTCTTCTCTTTCCATCATCCTAATAGGACATGAGTCTCCTGGAGCCCCTGCCCTCCCACTGCAAGTGATAGGAGCAGATGCCAGCCTGGGTCTTGGCAGAGCGCACAGTGGCATGAAGGATAGAAACCATTCCACTCATCGGCAAAAGCAAATGATGTCAGTGTGAAACCATATCCACAAATTTAAAATAAACTATGCAAACTTCTTTATTTTAATTTTTTTAGGGAAAAAATATCCAAAGATTGCTACTAAATTGAGTGCCTGTGGACAGAGCGAGCTCTGCCAGGCTCAACAGGAGCCCAGACTGTCACAGCTGTCCCTCCTGTGTCCTCCCTGGTGTGCTCACCAGAGACTGACAGAAGCAGCATGAGAAGGTAGGGGGTGTCTCCCAGCAGGTAGAGCTTTGGAAATAGATCTGCCTACCTCCAAAGCAATATGCAGTCACTGTTCACTCTTGAAAAGGAGGGAAAGAATAGAAATAAATTCATGGAAGAAATGTCTGCCAGGGAGGCAGCAACTTGAAGATCTGGCAGAGGAGCCTCGTAGAGAAAAGAATGCTTCCCCCGTTATAGATATTTGGCTGTTTGTGCCTTCTCTTCAGGGTAGGGGGAGGATAGAAGTTTGGGGAGAGAAACATCCTGCATCCAAATCCCTTTGCTCTGTGCTAGCTCTAAGACTTAGGACATGCTGGAATATAAGTCTCA
>RJWJ010044176.1:0-12314 GCA_004363605.1 Indri indri | reverse complement strand
TCGAGACCAGCCTGAGCAAGAGCGAGACCCCGTCTCTACCAAAAATAGAAAGAAATTAATTGGACAGCTAAAAATATATATAGAAAAAAATTAGCCGGGCATGGTGGCACATGCCTGTAGTCCCAGCTACTCGGGAGGCTGAGGCAGTAGGATTGCTCGAGCCCAGGAGTTTGAGGTTGCTGTGAGCTAGGCTGATGCCGCGGCACTCGCCCCAGGCGAGAGAGTGAGACTCTGTCTCAAAAAAAAAAAAAAAAAAAAAGAGAGGGGACAGGGGAGAGAGAGAGAGCATGAGCGAGTACATGTGTTTGATTGATTGTGCTTGAGGGGAGGAGGAAAGGCTTACTAAGGCCTAGTAAAGCTGAAATACCATGTGAAGCCATGCACTATATGAAATGGTGGTCCCACTCCATGTCCAAACTCTACAGAGAACCTATAACTTCTTAATTAGGATGAATTGAATGGAATAATGAAAATGAAATTGGCATATTTATCCATTTTGCATAATTATGTATCTTAATGATTATTTAATCTTTTTAGCATTCAAATCGTAGGTGAAAAAATACCCTTTGTATTGACTTTCCATTAGCTTATTGATTTCAAAGCAGCTACTTACTACTAATGTTTTCAAAACACTTAAGAATAAGACAGTGTACCCTTCTAATTCCTAATTCTTAACTCCATGGTTACAATGACTTTGGGCAGTCATATTAATATGTAATGTCTTTTATAACACCTTATTTAGTTGGGCCTCAAATTTATTCCCCCTATCCCATATCTTCTTTTTTCATGTGAATGTTTCTGAGACAGGATGTTCCTGTAGTTGGAACTGGAATAGGAATTAAGCACTCTTCATACCCCAAAAGGAGGAGGAGACATACAGAGGCTAATTTTGTTTGGGGAAACCTAGAAACCATTACTTAGTAAGCAGTAGGGACATGAATAGGAAAGCACAACTGCACAGCTCTGTCAGGAGCAGGCTAAAGAGTTCTAACTAGCATTGTATAGGATAGATGTCAGAAACTCGCATTATTTTGTATAGGATAGATGTCAGAAACTCGCATTGTAAATGAAAAGATTGTTAGAATTATAAACTCAGATTACAGGCTTAGAAACTCCTGTCAAAGATCTTCAAGCAACAATGTGGACTTTGAGTCTACATTTGATGCCTATGGATAGAGGTGCACAGAAAATAGAATGTCACTTGTGCTTGCAAAGCTCTATAATGTGTGTGTATATGTGTGTGTGCATGTGTTTATGTATATACTTATATGATTCCTAATGAAGACTTTTATCTAAAGAAGTGTGTTTTCTTGTTCGAACTAACACAGTGTAGTTAGCTCAAGGGATCAATTTTTGATTCTGCTATTTGGGTACGGATATGCATGCATCCCTCGTCACTGCATTGTGCAAAGATGAGATCCATGCTCATAAAACAGAGTGCTCAAGACACGCATGGAAGAATTTAAAAAGTGGAAAACTTACAAGTTTGATGAACAGATATTTCTTTTCCTCAGTAACTTTTCCAACAACATCCAAAATTAAAAATTGCTTAAATATGACAAGAACAAAAAAATTATAAAATGAAAAGATGTTTGACAAAGGTATTGTGGACTTTGTAAATGAATGCACTTATAAAATCTAATTTTAATTTAGCAGGAATTAAACAGGGAACAGAACTTTCCTGCATTCTTTTCTTATGGAATCTCTAAACATCATCTGCATGAGTTTTACAGATGATGGGAGAGATTTATTATCACAACGTAGGGACACATAGCTCATCAGCAGAGACCACTTTGAAAGGTGTCTAACACTCATGAGTAACATGATTAACTGATTTTAAATAATGCAGTGCAGCCACCCCAGGGGGGTCTTCGTGGTCTTGGATGAAATAATGCCTGCAAGGTTGCTCCTGTGTTATTAGAACCCCATGCTGTTAGATACCATTTACTTCAGTTATCTGGCATTATTAGCATCACCCCCCATTGATCAACTAATTAGGCATAAATCTATTAAAGAAAAATAAATTTTTATGTACTCGCTATGGCTTAGATCAAGCTTTTGCATACTGAAATTATCATCTTGTTTAAACTCATGGTGTAAGATACATTCTGAGTTCTTCTTTATGGGTAAAGAAGAATTGAAGGATGCATAAAGAAAAACAAGTAGTCTGCAAGGATAGTTTGGTTTGATGTGTATAGAATCTGAACAAAGGAAGAAAAATGTGTAAAACTATAAACACATTTTTACTGTACTCATTTTTAGGAATCGCACATGTCCTCTGAGACCCATTTTGTACTGTACATTTGAATATGCAGCAAAACTGGCACATATAGCCAACGTGCAGACATACCTACTGCCAACTAGGACAAGCCTGAAGCTGTTGTCAATCCCTTTGCCTGCTACACCATTACAAATACAAATTTATGCCACTGATGCACCCCATATTTCCTCCTTATCCCACTGAAATCATGCCATGTTTTATTTTATCAGAATATGCCCAAAGCCACAGCTCAATTTCTTTCTCCTCCTTAAGGATCTCAAACTGAATCTATAGTGAAAGAGACCAGGCTGCTCACTCAATATAAGAATATCGTATGATCTCTTAAAATATAATAAATTAGGAACTGAAGAATAAAATATGTCTGTATATAATAATAACAATTACAATGCCTTAAATTTAGGTATTTTCAAAGTACAGTTTCATTTAAATCTTACAAACCCTCCAAGGTTGACCAAGCTGGCAATAGTATACCTATTTCCATAGATAGAGACTAAAGCTCACAGTGGATAAGTGGCTTGTCCAAGATCACGGAACTGGTAAGTAGCACAAACTGAACAAGAACAAGTATTTCTGACTCCTAGTGTTGAATTTTTCCCCTAGAAGAGTAGTTATCCAAATGTATCCTGTAGGGCTGCAGGATTGTTGCATTGAGTATAAATATGCCTCAATAAGCAACAGGACTTAACTGAAAACTGATTATTCTTCACAAATATTCTCACCTAGTCTAGTATAATAGCACTGGGGGCTTGAGGGTGCTAGGTGGTGGTCAAACATCTCTCTCTGTCCCTCTCTCTTTCCCTGTCTTTTTTCCTCTCAGAAGAATGATTAGAAGTCATGGCTTTAAAATCAGACAGATCTGAGTACATATTCTGATTTTACTGTTACTAGCTGCATTACAGTAGCTAGTACACTAGCTACTAGTACACTAGTACACTAGCATTGGGCTAGTTACTGACTTTTAAGCATAAGTCTTCATTTCTTAAACTGAAATTAGCAGTATCCATAAAGGGCTCAGCGCAACTTAGTTAACATTAATAGATATTAATATAACTAGCAATATTTTTAACATATGCAGTATCATAATTAAGTAAAAACTATATTGTAAATACATTTAAATAAACATTTTGTTTTTATATATCTTCTTACTCATAGATACCAACAATTATAACTCTATCCTATAGAAGAGTCTGTTATTATTATTATCATTATTTTAAAAGGCCATAATAGCCTAACAAACCCCAATACAGATACTGCTTTTTTGAAGTGTATGGGCGTATACTCCACTTTTGAGGTAAAGCTTGCCAGTTAGCTTGACTGCCATGCTTAGTTCTTATTTAAAGCACTTTTCAAACTACCTTATTGGATTTGAACATTTTTATGACTCAGATGCCTGTTAGTCGTCTCTACGTGTGGCAATGTCACGTAGGAAGTTGGGATACAACCTGGGCTTTTGAGGAGAAGGCAGGAGTAGAGATATAAATTAAAATTCATCAGCATATGAATGATTTTTCAAAACACAAAATTGTATATAATCCATTAATGTAGATACAGGTCCATAGATGGAGAAGAATGGCATGTAAGCAATTTGAATTTAAGGACATTGAATAAAGAATAAGATGAAGTGACCAATAATGTGAAAGGGAAAACAAGACAAAGTAATGTCTAAAATCAAGTGCAGATGGTGTTTCAAGGATGAAAAAAATGTGTATTCATTGGCCAGCCTGGTGGCTCATGCCTGTAATCCTAGCACTCTGGGAGACCGAGGTGGGAGGATTGCTTGAGATCAGGAGTCCAAGACTAGCTTGAGCAAGAGCAAGACCCTGTCTCTACTAAAAAAAGAAAAAATTACCAGTCGTGGTGGCAAGCACCTGTAGTCCCAGCTACTAGGGAGGCAGAGGCAAGAAGACAGTTTGAGCCCAGGAGTTTGAGGTTGCAGTGAGCTATGATGATGCCACTGCAGTCCAACCAGGGTGACAGAGTAAGAGTATGTCTCGAAGAAAAAAAAAAAAAATCTGAAGCTTCCTGCTGCATAATTGCATAACCAGAGCCTTCATGAAATGTAATTTTGGTGTATTGCTGGATATCCAAAAGCAAAGGAAATTTCAAATGCTTTTTTAATTAAAAATGAAACAGGAGCCTCTAGGGAAAACAAAGTGACAGTCATGTTTCAGGAGTGAATCCTGTATGTCTGTCAATGCCACACCTGTGTATAATCCTGTCCCCATCCACATCCTACCTCCAGTGCTGACAGAACTTGTGAATTCTTCCAGGGAATAGAATTTGGCAGAGATGAAGAGATTTTTTTATATGTAGTTAGGAACACTCATCAGCTGACTCTGAATTAATCAAGGGCAAATTATCTTGGATGAGCCTGATCTAATCGGGAAAACCCTTTAAATAAAGGTCCAGGCCTTGTGGGGACTTCTTATGCAACAATACAAAAGGAATACACTCTGATTTTAAGCTCAGCTATATTTAAAATTTCTCTATCAAAATGACAATAAAAAGTGAAGGGAATGAGTTCAAGATTATTTGAGACTATTTTATGGGCCTATTATTCAAATATTTTTATATTTGAAATTTTTATTTTATATATGTATTAAGATATTTATATATATATATATATACAAATCATGAGAACAAGTAATTTAAAAAACCTTGATTAATACCCATGATTGTTTGTTGCTAACAAGACAAGATGTAAAGATCAATCTGTTAATATTTTTACTGATAGCATATAAAAAACAGATAATTTTAATCAAAAGTGTTTGTGAGAATAAACCTGTAATCCCAAAGATGTGTGCCTTTAATATATAGCATGATACTTAACAACATAAGTAAGAAAAGAGTTATACATGCCAGGGAAAGTTTTCCCAAAAAAACTTTTGAACCAATTTTTTTTATCAATTACTTTATATTTAAGAGACTATCAAAGGATTTGTTAAATAGAAGGAATATACATAATCCTAGATGCTTTTAACAAAGATTATATGTGAAAATTTTGCTCTAATCAACATTTTTGTTGCTTCATATCTATTAAAAGACATGTGAAAAAATATTATTATATTGTGATAATAAGTTTAAGTTTTTAACGACCACACCTCATCTCATTCCCAGTTCACTGAATTATCTTTAAAGGACCACCGGCTTTTTGTTTATTCTCCCAAAAACACAAATAAAAGTCTACCATCTGGTGATAAGTGCTTCAGGGACCAACCTGGTATCTCTAAAATTCAAGTTGAAAGAATTTCCTGTGGTTGGTATATAAGGGTCTGCCACGAAACAAAGGAGAAAAGCCAACGCTGACTGAGAAATTTAACAGAGAAAAATTACTTATCATAAGCATTTTTTAAAGCTCTGAATTGCCAATGCAGGAGAGACATTCCAGGGTAGAGCCAGTCAACAGGAACCCCAAGATAATAAAGATTCAGAGGCCTGATGAGATGACCTCTATGGGCCCTTCCAATTCCAGAAACCTGTGATTCCAGTGTCCGGCTCACGCTGTTTCTACAGTAGCAGGGGGTTTAGGACCAACGGTGAGTCTGATTTATACTGGTAATATCTGCGAGTACTCTTCTCTCTTCTTACCTAGTCTCTGCCTGAACATTTTTTCCTGTTTCATTTCCAGCTCTGAAATCTTTTTTTCTCACCCATCCTTTGTTTTCATAGCATTCCAAAGAATTGAAATAAGCACGTTAAATGACCAAGGCAAGTTTTATTCACAGAGTATGGATTCCTAATCACGCCATCCTGGCTTTCCATTGTTACGTGCCAAAGTGCTGTAAAATACAGCTCTTGCCAACTGTAGGAACGTTAGACTACACCCCCACCATTCTAGTCATGGTTCTTTGTGCTAGGCATATTTTTATGTCTCTCTCCTCCACGCCTAAAAGGGTTTTTAATAAACACAAAAATAAAAACCAATCAAACAAAAAAACTTATTCTCTCATGACACAAATTAGTGGCCATGCCCTGTCAGTCCTCTGCATGAGCTCACGCAGTCTTTTTTGTTTGCCCTTATTATCTGTATCTTGCATTAATATTTTCCTCCAGATCCTCTTTAACCTCCCTGTGAGAACAGTGCTTTTATCTCTCTCACTTTTACAGAGACAGAGCATCACAGATCTCTTAGCAAGCACTCAATAAATATGCATTCATTTATTATTCATGGTGCTGCATGATGTCATCAACTAGATAAAGCTCCCTTTTCGGTAGAGCTGTGGGACTAGTGACTAGTTTGTGTCTTACATATTGTTTCTCGCTCTCCTCCTGTTCTTCTGCCATATTGCTAGTAAAGAGCTTCATTTACCATTTTCGTTTATTTAGTGTCTAAATCAAAATGCCATTTTCTTTTGGTTTCCTTTTTGCACATAGCAATTAGCAGAGATTTTGTAATACTGTGGTGGTAAAAACTGTGATGCTCCAAACCACTTACTGAAAATGTAGTGGAGTGGGAAAAACAAATGACTGGTTCTAAGGTATCATGCTAGCCTTGTCATCAACAAACTCTACGGCTTTTGGCATTTCAGACTTCTCAGGTTTGTGTGGGTGTAAATATGAGTAACTGTGTGAGTGTGTCTTCTCTCTTTAGCGTAGCAGTTTGTGCTGCAAAGACAGTGGAAGAGCTGTATCTGTTCTCACCTTTGCTCAGCGGAGTACTGACATTGGGAAGAGATGCCAACAACACAATGGCCTCGACAGTCCTATCAGGTGCTGTCAGCCAACCTCCTACAATTAAATGAAAGAACCTAACAGTCCCTTAACAACAATCCCTTCGCCTAGGTCTTCTTATCACCTAACCCCTCAAATCCTGTAAAGTACAGGGAGTAAAAAATGTAAACTGATTAGAACATATGGATGAAAAAAATCTTAATTCATGCATACACATCAAAAAAATGAGAGTACCATTATTGGAACATGGTACCTCTTGCTGGCCTATTTATCAATTTCATATCTTACTATGGATGAAGTCCTTAATATTCAGGCACAATTCCACCGAGTCACGTAGAAAGAATGTAAGTCTGCCTTTCTTAAAAATCTGTACTTGGAGAACTCACAGCCTTTGCTAATTTTTAAATCCTTTCCAATTAGTAGTACTAACCATAAAAATAGAGAACCAGCTGTTCATTGACCTTGCTTTATAACATTTTGTATTATTCTCCAGACTATTCTAGCACCTCTTTTTCAACTTAATTAATGCCAGACATTCACATTTCTATTGATGGGTATTATTTTTGCTCAATTTTTAGTAATTTTAGTATATATTTTCCTAAATGCTCTTAAGGTATGAAACTATTGGATTGAATTGTTTACCTACCAGGCTGAAGGTAATATTCCAGTAAATGCTAGTCCAGTGAAGAATGTGATGGAATTAACAACTACCAGCCTTGCATAAGAAGGTTTGTTTGAAATGTCAGTTTAAGAAAACTTAGATTCAAGGCAGGGGTTGAGATCTCCACCATGTCTTCCATCCGCTTCCTTTGCCAGCATTGCAGCCAGCACCTAAAACTGAGCCCGACGGCACAGAACGAGGACGCCCCAGTGCAGGGGTAGCCAGAAGACAGCCAGGAGGACAGTGCAATCTCCTGAGAGGGGACAGAGAGTGAAAAGCTACAGGACAGTACCTCTAGCACACCCCTTCTTGCAGATGGTGGGATGTCCAAGGACAACGCCAACCATTTCACCTTTCTTGGGAAAACTGACCCCATGCAAACTCTCAGTAACATCCGGAAGGCGGCTGGGGACATTTTTGACATCCTCTTGGGCCAAAGAGTTGTGAGCCACCCCCCTGTACGAGGAGTGCACTGACAGGCTTTTAGAGCAGCTGGACACCAAGCTTTCCCTCACTGACCTTGACTGCCAGAACTTCCCACCGTGTCTGGAGAGCTGGGAGCTGGCGGGCGAGCACCAGAGGGACGCGCTGCGGGACCTGGAGCGGGAGCAGGCCAGGCTGGCCCGGGAGCTGGAGGACGTGGACAGGGACCGCGCGAGGGCGGCGGCGGGTCTCCAGGCAGCCCAGGCCGAGACCATGGAGCTGGATGAGCGGGAGCGGCAGCACCACAGGGACCAGGGCGCGCTTAAGTGGCACCAGCTGGAGCTGCTTGAGGAGCCGCGGAGCGTGGTGGAGAACCCGCCGCGGCGCGCCCGGGCCCAGCTGCACTGGCTGAAGGAAATCGCGTCTTCAGCGCCACGTTCGAGATCCGAGATCCGTCCGTGGGCGCGTCGGGCGTCATCAACAGCTTCAGGCTGGGCTGCCTCCCCAGCGTCCCGCTCGTACCTCAAATCTTTAGCAGATGAGGATGCTGAGCTGCCGTTGTGTTGTCACGCGGGGCAGAATGCTTTATCGGATGACAAATTTGACAGTGCGATGGTGGCCCTGCTGGACTGCATGCAGCAGTTCGCGGAAGAAGCTGGGGAGGGCGCGGGGCCTGCACCTGCCCTAACGGGTCCTCGTGGAGAGAGGCCTGTTGGAGGATGCCGGGGCCAGCGGGGATGCTGTTCCTTCAGGACTCGTTTGAACACCCAGGAGCAAGGAGACCAAGGCGCTCAAGTTCATGCTTGTGAATTTCAAGTGGAGTCTCGCTTGGTCCTCCTTAAATTATCATCGTTGTCGAAAGTGACTTTTGGCCGGGTACGGTGACTCGTGGCTGTAATCCCAACACTTCGGGAGGCCCAGGCAGAAGGATCATTTGAGGCCAGGAGTTGGAGGTTGTGGTGCCCTATGATCCAGCCCGATCAACAGAGTGAGACCTTGTCTCAAAAAAAAGTAGCTTTTTTCTAAAATATTGTGCAATTATGATCATATAAACCTTCCTCAATGCACCTATGTCCTCCCTTCCTTGTGCCTTCCTTTCCCCTTCCCCACCCAAACGTTGAGAATGACAAGGAAAACTCAATTAATTACAGGACAAGATTACGCCTACATAACGGGATACAGGGATGCGGAGGGCAAGAACTGAGGCAGGGGTGGGAGGAGACAGGTGGTAAGGAGAAAGCAGAAGGTTTTCAATCTTTTTATTAAAAAAGATTTGGGGCCACTATATATAAGTAGATTCTTAGGGTGAGAGGAAAATATCCAAAAATTAACTTTTGTTGTAATGCAGAGTGTTTATCCCCTCCTTTTCATCCCTGAGAGACTTTCGATAAATTTCTACACATTCTTTAAAAAAAAAATGAAATATCAGTTTAAGATACATATGAAGAACTAATTGTCTTTTTTTTTTTTTCTTAAATACATAACCTCCAGTTTTTTAAATTATCTCTCAGGATATCAAATATTTGTCACAGCAGGGACAATCTACTTTGGCAAAGATAATATCCTGGAATTCATATTCTAACAAAGAAATGTATAGCTCCATGTTTGATTGGAAATATCTGTCTGTGCTGATGTGGAGAAAATGTAGCCTGAAAACATTCTCTTCAGAACTTGGGTATTATAGTGAAGAGTTACTGCAAACAAAATAGTATTTTGAGTTTCAAAGTTAAATAGCAGAAAAACATTGCTTTTCAAATTTTGTGTAATTGCATCTTCTCCATATCCTTCCCCTTATATTTTTAGTCATTTATGTTTTTTTTTTTATAATTAGACAAGGAATACATTTACAAAAATGTTTTCAAAACTACAGGAAAATATAATATTTATATTGTCCATAATTTCAATAGAAGAATTATTTGTACTATTTGTTTTAAAAATCACGTTTTTTATTTTTAGATTATTCACTTTTTAGGAGCCTATAGATTCTCAATAAGTATTTTAAGGCATTTATTCCCATTTACTAATTATATATAGACATGAGTAAAAGACTCTCATTGCTCTGACACATAGCCTTTACTTTGTTTTATACTATCAAAAATATGCAATAGTTTAAGGATACAACAAATGAAATGTCCTATTTACTATCTAAATTCATATTTTAATAATTCTAAATTGTCTTTCACACAGTTTATGATAATTTACTCACCTCAGATTATCCCAATTACATGCATATTTTAACAGCATAAAATGTTAAGTTATCATGGAGTCCAAGGAAGATCCATAGATGATTATTTCCAGCCCACCTGATTTTGGAAGAGAGAAGAAGAGCCTTCTGGCGTGAGGTGCACAGCCTCCTGTCTTCTTTCCCAGGAATGCTTTTCTCTTCTCTTCTATGCTTCACCTCCAGTTTCATTACCTAGTGAACATCCACTCAGGGCTCAAGATTTTGCTCAGCCGGTAGATACCTGTGAAACCTCCTCATTCCTTATGTGGAAATGACCATTCCATTCTCCACTCCCCAGAGTGCACACAGAACTTTCATAAAATCAGTCTTTGTCCCTCTCTTTCTCTTTCTCTCTCTCCTCTCTCTCTCTCTCTCTCATCTCTATCTTATATTGTCCCTATTCCTCATCCCTGTAACAAAATTCCATGGAGAAAGAAATTTCAGTTTATTTGAATTTGTGTCCATAGAATCTAGTATAACGTTATGATAATGCTGTGCTTATATATATATATCTTGACATATTAATACATTTGTGCGTGCATACACACTTATGTCCATAGTGCTTGCTTAGAGGTATGAATTCCTGCTTTTAAGTTTCCTATTAAAAATGATATTTTAAAAATTCCCTTCAAATTTGAATAAAACCAAAAGCTTTGATTAACTCAGCCTTTTTTGTATAGCACATACAATTATTACATAGTGACACCTCCTGAGATAATATTCAGATTCTCAGAGGAGGCTGGATGTAAGTTTTTAAGAATCTTGGACAATGTTTACATGGATAATGAGTGTTTGCGTACTGAACTTGTTATGTCCTATCAGTACCATCTCTAGAAAAACACATAAATTAGGGTCATGTTGTTATACCAAGTCTTTTAAAAAAATATTTGCAGAGTTCAAAGATATATATTTAAATATATGTAACTAGAACTACTGGCTGTTATCTTGGGACTTTGTGGAAATTATGAAAAAACAAAAGTGGATGTAAATGGAGCCAAGAAACTCCTAGTGATATAACATGAAGCCTTTACTCAAGCCTTAATTAGAACAGTCACAGTTGTGATTTTAATATTTTTGTACAATAATGCATGCTGTTAGTCTAATGAAACAAAACAAAACAAAACAAAAAAAACCCTCTTCAGAATAATGCTTTTAAATGCATAACATAAAATACATAGGGTTATAGAAACAGAAATAATCATATTAAAAACTAATTCTAATTAGGGAACCTAGATTATTATTATTTTTTTTTTTTTGGTTAAGCAAATTTGCCTTTTCTAACATATCTGAGAATTTTCTAATGTGTCCCATGTTTGCTCACTGTTTATGAAAACTAAGTTAAAGCAAGGAGTGATTTTGTTTTCTGAATTATTACATCATTACCTTATTCCTTTTAATTTTTTAAATTTCAATAGATTTAGGGATACGAGTGTTCAAGGATCATTTATATAGTACATTACTTTATTCTTAACAGGTGAAATACAGAATACTCAGTCTAATTTGAATTTCAGATAAACAATGAAAAAATATTTTAGCACAAGTATGTGCCAAATATTGCATGGGGTGATCTTACACTAAAATTATTTGTTGTTTATCTGAAATTCAAATTTAAATGGATATTCTGTATTTTTTATTTGCTAAACTGGCAACCCTTCAAAAACCAATCCATAGCTAACAAATTTTAGAGATCAAATTGTCATGATCATGCCGCAGGGAAGTAGAATCGGGTCTGCTAAGGTTCTTATTTTATTTCTGCCTGACAAATATCAACCTAGGTAGATTGAATTCGGAGCTGTACTTGTATCATGTTTTATGAATTTTGGGTAGGCAAATCTTTGCTAAAATAAGGCTTAATTTTGTGCTTTAATGTTTTATTGATGATAATATAAAAGTGGTAATAAAAGAATACTTCATTTTTGCAAAAGGCAGTTGAAGACACTGACTGCTATTTTCCCAGAAAATCTGCCTTGATTTTAGTGCTAAGAAGAAAATATCTCTTTCAAGATTATCTATTGAACTTCCTTTTATCAGCAAGAAACATGAAATTCACTACA
>RJWJ010044175.1:0-12288 GCA_004363605.1 Indri indri | reverse complement strand
TATCTGTGCCTGTGGCCCTGGGCTGGGCAGGCACCCCACTTTGGGAGTTTAGAGGAAGGGGGCAGAAGCGTGGCTGCAGACGCTGGCTTTTCCCACAGGCCTGGCCTCTGGGGTGGAGCCCAGCCTGGGCCTGACCAGCGTCTATCAGCCCGATGAAACTTGTCACACAGGGAGTTCCTGCCCTCAAGGGCCAGAGGCACCCTGCCTGTGGGCCTCTGGCGGGCAGCCTGTGTGCACAAGCTATGTCCTGGGCCCATGGAAGCGGGCAGTGGCTGAGGGTCCTGCAGGGCCTGGAGGAGGCCGCAGTTTCTGCTCTGCTCTCCCCTGAAACAAATTTAAGTGCCTTCCGCCATTTAATGAGCTGGGGAACAGTTCATTTCATCCTCATGGCAACCCGCAAACTAGGCATTATTTGTCCCCATTTTATACATAATAGAGGCTCAGGAATGTGGTGAAGGCGGGATGTGGAGCGGGAATGAAACTCAGGCCTGACTCGGAAGCATCGCAGCGCTCCATCTCCGAGGAAGCGGGCAGAGTCTGGGAGGTTGGCGCTGGGCAGAAATAGAACCACGCAAGCCAATAGTGCGGGGCACTGAAGAGGAGTGCGAGAAGGAAGAGAAGGGAGACGATTGAGAAGACTTCGGGGTGCAGAGAATGAGAACCGAGGGAGGATGAGGGGAGAGCAAGGCCTCCTCCCTGGCCTGCGGCCCTGGGTATATCCCCGCATCGTGCCTGCTGGAATAGAAGGCCCTCCACATGTGGGGCTGTAAACCCCTAAGCCTCCAGAGCCCAGGCAGGGAACACAGACGAACTCACAGGCCTGGGGGGTGGCCCGGAGGGCCCGCCCGTCAAAAGCCAGTCTCTGGGGATGCCAAGGCACGCAGGACCAGGGCCCAGGCTCACCAGAGGGCCACATCTTTTTTCAAGAGAAGCAGGAAATTAATTTTTTAAAAGGTGAACTCTCATAATTTTAAAATACTGGCAACCAAAACAATTTAAAACATCATTTTAGGAAAAAAACCAAAAGCCTGCCAGCTTCCAGGATGCAGGCTCTGCTTTGTGGCGCTTGTGTCCATGAGGGTCTCACTGCCAGATTGTGAGTCGGTCCGGGAGACTGCAGGAGAGCAGGCGTTTGTGTGGCAGGGTGCTGGGGTGGCCGTGAGAACCAAGGGCTGTGAAGAGGAAAGCTCCAGATTTCCAGGGAGAAGGGAAACAGGGCAACACCAAGGCATTGCTGCCAAAAGACGCGAAAGAGACATTTTGCCTTTGACCACGGGTGTGCCTTCCACCAGCTCTCCGTGTCCATGTGGCCAGAGCCCTGGGCTCTGCAGGAGGATATGAGGATACGGGCTCAAGAGGGCTGAGGGAGGCAGGAGGGAGGGAGGCCTGGAGGCGGTGGGAAGCCGCTCAGCTGGCTGCTGAGAAGTGAATCACATTTCCACGTGATAGGTGCAGTTCACACTTTGTAAGGGAGCAGGGAGCAACCGCAGCCTGACTTTTCTAAATATACCAGGCAAGCCACACGGCCACCAGGTTGCAATTGACATTCCTGACAGGAGGGTGGGTGAGGCCTCGGATTCCATCTTTGTGGGCTGCATCCCAGGCTGTGTTTGTCCAGCTGGGAGAGACGGGCTGGGGCAGGGGGCTGGGACTTCTGGCAGGTGCCCACAGACATCCATTCCTGGGTAAATACCTGTAGAAACTGAGCACCTGTCGCAGGCCCAGGTTAAACTGTACAGCCTCGGGGCTTCCAGAGGGGGCTGCTCCAACCCCACGGCACACTTCCCACTTCTGTTGCCCTCGGCCCTCCCAGAGCTGCCTGGCACAGAGACCCCTGGTTGTGTCCTTCAGGTTTCCAGGTAGGGGCAGCATCCGTGATGTCGGCCCTGGGAGGGTGTCCCCCAAGTCTCCAGTTTCCTTGAAAGTTCTCACCTGAAACCACAGGGTGGGCAGTCGAGGCTCTGCCTGCCTTGGCAGGAAGCTCAGGTCCCGGGGGACAGGAAGTCCTCCGATTGGCTCACTGAGAAGTGCCTGCACGCCATCCTGCAGGCTGGGGGAGCGGGTGAGGAGCGGCCCTTTCTCTCCTTGGCATTGGTTCCTAGCTCCGTACAAGTGGAGGCTGGAGGTGACGATGCCAGTCTGAGGCCCCTTCCAGCTCTGACGTGGCATGGTTCGCTGGGGTACGACGTGGGCCAGGTTTGGGGAGGTGGGAAGCAATGGTATTCCATGGAGCAGTGGGGCTGCCCATCTTCTCCTTGCCTTGGATGTGAGGTGAAGCAGCCATGCCGCTGCCAGGCACTGAGCAGAGCCTCTGCAGGGCCCAGGGGAGCTTTCAGGGGCAGTTGGGTCTTGACCGGCTGCTCCAGCGCTGGGGAGAAGAGGCAGACATGGCCCAAAGAGCGTAGGCTTTAGACTGTGGTCAGAGATGCCCCTGGCATGTGGACCCCTGGCCATCAGCGCGGCAGAGAGGTAACCCGCAGGACTTCTAGAATCTCGTAAGCAGACTCCCAGCTGTCAGCAGTTTTGCTAATGACAGGTGCCCGGGGAAACGCTGAGTCCTGGAGCAGGCGCTGAGCTCAGCCCCCAGTGCTCAGACTGGAGGCACATGCAGGGTGCTGCAGCCTGGGATGCAGAAGCTGGGGCCCTCCCGGACCTTGACCTCCCATGGCATCCACTTGCTTCTCGGGGAGCCCTGAGGGCTCAGGCAGGACTACAAGTCTCTAAGGAGCCAGCTTCTGTGACCTTTGAGAGGCTGCCTTGGTGGGGTACCCACGTGACATTCATCCAGAATGAGCTCAGCCCCTGGTGGAGGGAAACCCTTGTGGGCTTTGGGGTCTGTGGGGCCTGTGGGATCTGGTTCAAATCCTACCTCTCTCACTCCTCAGAGAGGCCTTGCCTAACCGCACTTCCTAACGCACTGCCTTTCTAAGTTTCTTCATGGAACCTCGTACCCTGACACTACTTGATTTAACCATTGGTTTATAAGCTTCCTGCCAGTCTCCCAAACTGCTGTGGGATGCTAGGCACTGAGAGCACAGCAGCAAGAAGGCCTGGAAGGGTTCCTGCCCGCACGAGGTCACAGTCTCACCTGGCATGCGGGTAAGAAGAGACGGTGACGCTGGGCTCTGGCACTGTTGGGTATTAAGTTAGCAATTCTTACAGTGTCGCCTGAGACACGCACTTGTGCTGAACAGTTCTTCACTGTTGTCTGAAATTCAAGTTGAACTGGGCCTCTTGTTTGTTTTGGAGGGCACCCCTGGCGCTGTGGAAGCATCTAGGAGCAGCACCGGAGCCAGTCCTGGGACCTCAGGCGGGAATTTCCTGGAGGCGAGGCCATAGCCACACCTGAGGGATGAGGAGGAGTCACAGGTGGAGGAACCAGGGCCTCCCAAAGGCCAGGAGGTCAGAGCCCGAGAGCCCCGGGGACCTGCCTGACAGGCTGTCACAGAAAGTGACAGAGGGGCTGGGGACACGGGCAGGCATGGGTCAAAGGTGGTCCCAGGTCACGTTCAGGTATCTGGACTTTACCCCCAGAACAACAGATTTACTGAAGGCTTTTAAATGGGAACAACAGGATAATATTGCCTTTTTAAAAGGTTATTCCAGCTGCCATGCGGAGAAAGGATCTGGGGTGGGGGGAGAGTGGAAGCTGAGAGGCCAGTGAGGAGGCTTCCCTGCCGCCAGCTGAGAGGTGCTGGTGGGTGGCTGGGACGAGAGCGGAGGCAGCAGAGGAGGGCGGTTGGTGGATCCATCCATCCTCGGGAGATGGAACCAACAGGGTTTAGGAACCGAGTCAACGTGAGGGGAGGGCCCTTGAGGGCGCAGAAGACGAAAGACGACGCCCAGGTTCTTGACTGGGGCCACTGGTGGACAGGGTGCCGTTCAACGCGGTGGGGAAGACAGGAGGGGAAGAGGAGGAGGAGGAGGAGGAGGACAGGAGGTGGAGATGGTGGCAGGGGAGAGGGCGGCGAGCTTCGTTTGCGTAGGTGGAGGCTCGGTGCTCACGGGACTCCCGGGTGGAGACGGCCGGCTGGCAGAGCTCTGGAAACCGTGCGGGCCTAGGCAGAGGCCTGAGCCGCCGCATGGAGACGAGGCAGGAGCCGGATGGCCTTGACCCCCCTCTGCAGCTCCGGCTTCAGGTGCCTGCGGGGCCTGGCCGGAGAGGGACGGGGTGAACGGGGCTCTGGACAGGTGGCATTGGGGCCTGAGCTCGACCCCTTCCCTAGCACTCGATCCAAGGGGGGCGGCTCTCCTGGGTCCTTGCGGGTGCCTGACAAGTGCAGCGTGGACACCTGCTGCCTCACCTGATTTTTCTTAGATGGTTACGTGACTTCTCTCAATTTTACGGTGTTTACAGCTGATTCAATTTTTTAAAAAAACGATACAATGTGGGCTAAACGGAATACATGTATGGGCCATGTCTGCTCTGGGGACCGCTGGTCAGGGGCCTTGGGTTTGAGGTGTGCAGAGGCAGGGGGTTAGAATAAGCTTCTGCGTTAGAATCACCCGTGGGCCGCGTCTAGAAATGGACCCCCCCAAGCGATTCGGAATCCATAGGCCTGGGCAAAGCACCATGGGTGATTCTTGAGAAGCTCTGAGTTAGGGGGCAGGAGAGGAGACAGAAAAGTTGGCTTAGGAAGCAGGAGAAAACCAGAAGAGCAGGCTGTCAGGAGAAAAGGTCACTTCAGGAAACAGGGCTGGCCGACCATGAGGAAAGGTGTTGGCTTCCTGGGAAGGATTCCAAGGTCCCTCTTCATTATTCCCCTGAACGTCTTTGCTCCTGCCCAGGGAAGAGCAAAACTGATCTTGGTGTCCGGTTTCAAGATGCTGAGGGAGCCACATTTGCCAGGGAGAGTGAGCGGAGGCAATGGGCGTGACGAGGCTGGCGCACGTGGGGGTGCGTCTGTCTCCTGTCTCTAAGTGGTCGGCATAGTGGGGCCTGCTCTCTTTCCTCGGATGCCTTCCTGTCCTTCCCAGCCTGGCTGTCCCCCAGCCAAGCACGGTGGCACACGCTCTTCCTGAGCGTGTCTGTCCCGGAGCTGGCGGTGTGTGGATCAGCCTTCCTCCCAGCCACAGGGGCTGAGACCTGAGTGCTGGGATGGAGAGTGGGATGGGCGGGGAGGGAGGCCTCACGGTGTCCTTTAGCCCGAGCTACCAACCCTCACTGGTTTGGGAAGCGGGAGTGTTCCATGAGGTTCTGCCCAGCTCAAGCCACAGTTTACCATTTTGTTTGCTTGTTTTCCATTGATTCTTTTGCATACACCTTCATTGGGGCTACACTGAGGAACAATGAGAGTTCCGGGCCAGGATTGGGTGTTGCTGGGCCCCCCAGTCTACTCCAAAACCATATCAGTATTTCTAACACCCAGCAGGAATGCACCCCAATTCCAACCATAAGACAATGACTAAAAGGTGTGCACTGGATCTCATAACAAGGAAGTCCCTGCTGACCTTACCAGGCATGGTAGGAAGTGAGAGAAGAAGAGTGGCAGACGAGGAGGAGAGAAGTGTGTGCAGCCAACTGTTCCACAAGGAGGAGAGAGGTGGAGGCGGTGAAGGGCGTGGGTCGAGGCCAAGATGAGAAGAGCTGGCCCAGAGGAACACAGAGCGAGAGAATTGGACTGACAGAGGGAGGTCCTTTAGGAGGGGGGAAGATAGAAACATCTGGAGCACAAGGTAGGAATTAGCTTTGGACAAAGGGTCACCCCTTCCATTGCAACAGGAGGAAAAGAAAAGAATGAGCCCAGGACAGGCAAGTTTAGGGATTTGGTAGCAAAAAGCTGCAGGAATTGCTGTCTCATAGCTCTGCTTTCTCTGTGAAATTGGGGGTGATACCCTGGGCTGAGAGGGAGCCAGAGATTTAAGGAAGATGACGTTTACAGGGAACCATGGACAGTGAGCTGGGCAGGCTGCCCAAGGGTAAGAGGCCCAGGGAACTGATCCCAGCTCGGGGCTTTAAGCCTGTGTGGCCCCAGAGGGGCTGCTGGGCCCAGCCTGGTCAGCTCAGACAGGTTCACAGCCATTGGCGGACCTTTGCCACCCATTAGAAAACTGCAAATGGAAGACTCCAGCGAGGGGTCTGACACCTGGGTTCTCAACCTAATAATTCAAGTTACCTACTTGACAATGTGGTTTATATTAAAAAAAAAAAAAAAAAAGCCCACAGAAACAAGGAAAAATCTTCTAGATCCCAGGCTAAGCCCATATCTCTCATTTTTACCCCCCGGATGCGTCAATATTCCCTGATGGGGAAAGCTGCCACGAACAGATTAGTATTTTTTAAGGTGTGTTCCAGGAGCCTTAGCCCTGAAGACGTTCCAAGGATAAAGGTGAAAAACAGGTTTGGAAAATCCTGCATGAGCACCCCCTCTCTTGGAGATTCACAAACGGCATTCACATGCAGAGAGATTGGAAACGTTTAGCAGGAGAGAAAAGTTTAATATCGTTTCCATGTCCGAAACCACAGAGCCCTCGCCCTGCCATGCCCACCCTCCCGTTGCCACTCAGAACTAATAGCCTGTGGCTGTCACATCAACAGACACTAAATAAACAAATCACCTGCAGTAGAACAGGACTATCAGCCCAAGCGCAGGCAGCTAGTGGTTATTGATGGACATTCTCCAGTTTCCGTAGCCCCCTGGTTATCTAACCGGTATGTCTGAAATGGCTGTCATTTAACCAGCTATCTCTCGAGGAAGATTTTCAGCTTGTTGAAGGGCGAATATCATCTGCAGCATGAACAGAAGCATTTTAAATCTGTGAGAAATCCCACAGTCCAAGAGTCAAGTGAGCGCAGATCCCGGGTACTGAGTGCGCTGCGGACAAGCATTCTCTGTCCGGACGCTGCCTTATAAGGTGACCTGACATTTTCTCATGGCCCAGGCCACCCTCTAAAAATATCCAGAGATGGAGTCAGAGTGGGAACTGACCTCCCTGAACATTTCAAATATTAACAAGCAGGCTCTCGACTGAACAGGAGGGCTAACACCTGCTTCATGACCCAGCTCCAAACAAAACCAAGTAGTCCGCAGGGTCCCTGATGGGGAGGGCTCTACAGCTGGAAGAAAATTGACCGAGCCTCCAAGCACACACTCAAGCTGGTTTCTTCGTTCTAAAAAAATGTGATTTCATGTACTCCTCCAGAATATGCTTTAAAATCTGTCTTTGCTTTACAGGGACAGTAAAGATCCGTGACTGATTTTCATTAGAGCCCCTTTCCGCGTCCTCGGGCTGAAGCTATTTTCCAAACTCCTTTGGCGCCAAAGGCCCCCAGATCGCTTGTGAAGTGCTGCCCCCCAGTGGGGAAGCCCAGCTACGACAACACGGAGGCGGAAATGGTGTTCCTGGAAACACATCTGGATTGCATCCACCCAAGGCCAGAGATAGATGTGAAAGCACTGCTGTAGTATTAAGTCTATGCTCTGGAATTAGGGAGCAGAAAACATGATTTCCAAACATAGAAGGATTTATGAAACGAGAACTAGGTGCTTAAATACACAGCCTCTTACATCCTTATTTTTGCTCATCAAACGAGAGATTTTTAGGGTGAATTACCTTTTGTGGGAAAGATTATTTTTGGTAATGAGACTTGTCCCCACAACACTAAAGGACTATCTTTAAATAAAAAAAAGGTTAAACAGTGTCTCACATGTTTAAAAGAAAGTGCTGGTCAAAAACCACACAGCTCTCTTCTAACTCTGGTTCTCAGTTGTAGGCAGAGGAATGTTAATAGGTATGGCTATTTTTGGTAATAGTTGCTTGGAACAGTTTCTTCACCACTAAACTGTATGACAATGACCTAGGTTATTTGTGAGGCTGGGATTTTTTTTCTTTTAAATAATAAAAGGAATTGCAAAGCTAATCTTCATTCTTGCTAAAGGGAACAGAACAACACAGCAGTATTTTCGGAATGCTGTGTGTAACAGTAGGCCTCTTAATTATACCAATGGTAATTCCTCCAGGCTAGGGCTTATGTTAACATAGTACACATAATTGCCACAAAATATGACAATGACAAATTAGAAAGCCCCGGTTTCCCATTACAACCCGAAGATTGCAAAGGTTATGTTTTCTGGGTAGCCTCTACTATTAACTTTACTATCTGTTCTTCAGTGTCAGTTGCAATAATTTTATTTCTCTTCTTGTAAATGAAAAGCCTGTCTCTGAAACAGAGCAGGCTCTGTATGAGGACACAGGTAGCGTAACCACTGGGCTGGTAACGTCCAGGCTGGGATCGGACAGCATTTAGGAAGAAAATGTTATCTGCAGCACCAGTTTATGCGACTTTAACAAATATGAAATAAAGTAAGCACCAAGGCCCCCAAAATTAATCTTAAAGTCTGTTTTTCTTGATGATATTTAGAAAAAAAACTTCTTAAATATAAAAAAAAGTTGCCCTTTGGAACAAAGACCACACTCTGGGGCAGTGGTGACGGTTAATTCTGAGAAAGACCCAGCAGACTTGGGGCGGGATGGGTGGGTATGTTATTGCCACAGGCACCACGAGTGAGAGATCACCTAGAGAAGTAACTAGAACGTACCGGCACACGGAGACAGCAGTGCTTTTGTTCTCAGGTGAAACAACTGGGGGTCCAGAGCTAGGTCAGAAGTGACCCAGCTGAGGACACACTAAGTCAGTGTCCTTCCACTGCTTCTGTGACCTCGAGAGTGAGGGAGCAGTTCCTAGGATTGTTCTGTTTGGAGGCATTTTCAGGATGAGGTGCTTGGACTTCACCGCGTCTTGTTATTTAATATAAGATGAACAGTGCTGGGCAACACTGTCTCCCTTCTCAGCTTCTCCCAGAAAAGTTACACCAAAGCCACCTCATTATAAGACAAGGGTTCTCAACCTTTTGCTGATTAACTTCTCAGATTTCCTGGTCACTTACATGAGGAATCCCAGCATGCAGACTGGCTCGGCGAGCCTGAGGACTGACCGGCAGGGCAGGATGACTTTGTGGAAACCTCTTAATATATGTTTCCTGTGAGTGCAGAACCATTATGAATAGTAGAAATAGATTTTAAAATTGTCACAGAAAGAGCTGGAGTCCACTAACACGACCGAACCCTTCCATATTCCTGCAACACCACATTCAGGCCTATTGAATGTGCAAAACCATTATACTCGCTGGTCAGTATTTCAAATCCAGGCAGAGCACACACTAGTTTATTTTGAAATGCAACACAGATCGGTGTTTTATGAACACAACTTATTACCACATTAACATTATCAGGTAAAAACAGCTTTCAAATGCATGCATAGAAAGTTAAGCATAGTCTTTGAACTCCTTATTCTAAATATACAAAAAATACATTTAAATTATATAATTTTAGTGAATCAAAGACTTATAAAATTACAATTTTGGTTTTCACAACATAGAAAAAATACAAAAATGACTATATATATATGGGTGTATAATTTTTTACCCAAATTTCAAAGTAGCAGTACATATTGACTTTGATGTTTTAAGATGTTTTATCCGAAACTCAGAATTGAAAATAATTTGCAGGTTGGATCACGTAAATGCAAACCTTTTATTATGAATGAATAACCAAAAAAAAAAAAAAAAAACAAGTAAAATAAAAAATGAGGGCAGGATCTCTTCATATGCCTCTTTAACTCTACATCTTCTACACCTCTCCTGTCAGAAGTTTGCTCTGGAGGAACTTTTTGTCTCCGAGGATAGTGCTTTATTCCATGACACTCTGCACGGGGCCTTTGATAATGGCTGGTACATGTTAAATGAACAGTCCCAACCTTAGCAAACGGAACACAGCAAGAGGCAGATCAGCACCTTGTGTCTACAAAGCACTACTGCGCACCTCAAAGAATTCTCTTCCCGAAGGAGGCCCCGCTGGGGGATCTGAAACACACTCAAGTGGGTAGCCGGGAAGACGATGCCTTTGACTATGACCTGAAATGAAACCGCTCGGTCCAGTGAAATACCCACAAAACACTACATCCCTCATTCACTCTTCATAAGAACAGGTGACATTTGGTGGGTTGGATGTTCTTAATTTATAAAAGAACACTATTCAGAACAGAAATGAATTCATGTTAGGGATAAAGAAACCAGTTACGGAGCGAGGTTATCGAAGGACACAGTGACATGCCTTGCTCATCTGCCACAAGGATTCTAAAGGTTGATGTACAAGAATTCACACTGGGGCAGAGACCCTTTTTGAAAAGGGAACTGTTTGCTGTGTTCTCGTTGCCAAAGTTCAATTCGATGCAATACCACTGTTTGCAACAGAATGTTTTTCATAACCAGTGACAAATTATAATAAAGAGGCCTGAATAAAACCCCCAGTCCAGCAATCCCAAAATACCTGCATTTTTCATCTTATCTTTTAGAAGTTTTCCAAAAACAAGTGAAAAAACTTTACTGAAGAATGTAATAAGACTAATATAACCCAGGTTGATTCTACTTTACAGTAGCAAAAAATTTTGGAAAAATAAAAAGACAAAGAAAGTATGAAATAAAAATCTTTCCCACATATTTTGTCTATCAAATACAAGAATAGATTCCAATCTCAAAATGCCCAAGAGTGCTGACTTTCAGAAGCATAATTTTAATGTTCAATTCAAAAATAATTTATTACATACCGGCCTACAATAAATTTTTAAGCTTCTATGAAAATAAGCATTTAAAAATTTAGTTTTCCATTATGACACTCTTCTGATATTAGCAATTATATTTTAAATGACAACCACTCAGTAAGCTAGACTTAAAGATCGACCAAAAGAAAAAAGAAAAAAAAAAGAAAAAAAGGCTCCATAAAGAAGATACTGTGTTGTTTAAAATTTAATGCACATCTAAACTTGTGCTTTTACATTTTCATCGAACCCTTTCTTGAAGGGTTTTAAATGCACAGCTGAGCAACTGAATGGTATGAAGATGTGGTGTTAATTAGACAACGTCCATAGGACCGAAATATTTCTTGGCTGCTCCAACACCCGGAGATGATACTGCTTTTAGCTCATAGCTGCCCTGCTGGAACAGTTTACTGCCTCTGGCCTTACAACTTGGTGGGAATTAACACAGGATCATAATCAGGAAAGTATCCAAACAGCAGAGTGAGAGAAAATTAAAAACTAAAATTATAATGGTGTAAAAACCTACTCCTGAATGTGTTTCTGGACTGCATTTCCAACGTGGCACCTTCCATGTGCTTTCGATGACAGATCCCCACTCCTGTGTGGCTGGATTGGCATCAGGTCCACAAATGAGAATGGCTACCGGCACGTACCTCACTCGCATCACTCAGAGGTGTTCTGAGCACAGTACCGTGAAAGGTGCTTGTCACTTACTAGCTATGGAGTTTTCCCTTTCTGAGAACTGTCATTGTGTTAAAACATGATTGAGGCTAAGCTCCAGATAAGGTAGGTTCTTACAATGTACACATACTTATTAAATTCAAGCACGTTTCTTAGTGGCAGGCAGTAATGACTCAATTGAAAACAAACAAAAGGATTCTAGATGTTTTTGGATTACGGGCACTATCTCAAAGCTTCACAGGCATATACATTTTATAATTCATTCAGTAGATATGAGGGGATAGGTCCCAGCCATAACTTCAGAGCATTCCAGAGAACAAAGTTTGCCGCTTCAAAAATACAAATAGTTTCCAGCATGCAGTCAAGCACTTTGAAGAGGGAATGCTAAACACACTGCAGACTGAAACATAACTCTACTGCAAGCTGGGCATTCAGTTGGTACAACTTCATTACTCAGACTGTAACTCTCAAGTATTTAGTGTTACAGATATTTATTTATCAGATACGTGAAGGACACAGGAGGATATAAAATGCCAAATCTCTTTCTAGCGCCACCATAAACATTGGGAACTTCTGGTTGAAACAAAGAGCATGCTGAAATGGACTGGCCAGGATGTTTTATGTAACAGCCTTTTTTAAATAGAAAATCCCAGGCCCACGTGACACTGGATTTTGGTTTTTGTTTTATTTTAAATATTTTAAAAATAGTTCTTACTTATTTTCTATGAAACGTATTGGGAACTCAAAAAGTCTGCAGCATTTTTTGATCATTGAAAAGTTTGTTTTTGGGGGAGAGGTGCAGAGAGCAGGAACTATTCAAATTTCTTGTGTTCTTCAGTATGAGACAGGACCTTTCTTCTCTGATGTATCATGTGGAAGTACAACTGGGGGAAAACTAGAAAGAAAAGAAAAAAAAAGTTAAGGAGATCATTTAAAATTGCATGTTCTATTTAAAGCACATGGACCTGAGGTCCTCTCTGACCCTCTGATTACTTTCTTGTCTAGCAACC
>RJWJ010044174.1:0-12302 GCA_004363605.1 Indri indri | reverse complement strand
ACAAACAGCACTTTCATTTTTTTACTGGTTAAAAGAATTAAATTAAAATAGATTCTGCCAGGAATTGATACAATAATATACGTGTTTAAGTGCTACATTAAGAAATCAATATTTCTAGGTTGCACTAAGCACATTAAACATCCCTTAATTTAGATGCGTGAACAGTGTGTATGCTTAAGATTAATTTCATGAAAAGAAAAGATAAATTAGATGAGCTAACCAAAGGAGACAATGTCTTTAGTTCTGAAGTTTTTGCTCTATTTGGGGCATAGGTTTTCCCTTTCTTGGAGTTTGTTGTCTGGATCAGAGGAATCCAGCACCAAGTGGAATGCAAAGAGTCTCTCCTTGAAGAATCTGCCCCTTGCTTTCAGCTTCTTGTTATGTATTAAGTAGATTCCTGCTGTGTTTCTCCTTTATCTATAATTATTATTTCAAAAAACCAGATACCAGATGTTTAATCTAATATGGTTTGCAGCAATGTTATTTTTAAAAATCTTTCTTATATGGCATATCAAAATAAACCCCAAAGTCAAGAATTTATTTATGAGAAAAAAGTAGAAGAACAAGATAATTTTATCTGGATACAACCCAGATGCAATAAAACAGATTCAAAGAAAACTATTCAAATATGCAAAAATGTGTAAAATCACAAATATGTAAATCACAAAACTTTCCTTCAATTGAAGGGAAAACTGACTTTCATTAAATGTAGAAAAGGGTTGATATCTATATTCAAGTGTGTAAGAAAGTAACCCCAGTAGTTTAGTGGTCAACTGATATGAAAAATGACTTCACACTGAAGAGATATAAATTATAAGTAAACATAAAACAACAAAAAAATCAAAATATTTGTTTATACTTATTAAATAATAATACAAATACTAATGAGGATGTGCTATAAAATATTCACATAATACTTGTGATATTGTAACTTGGAGCTACCATTTTGGAAAGTTATATTGAAATGTCATTTTTTAAAGTTTGTATTTTGTCTTTAGCAATTCCATTTCCTAAGCAAAAAATCAATAGAGTGAATACACATTTTCCAAGATGTTCATTGTGGTATTATTTATAATTATAAAATAATAATAGGAACAACACGTACAAATTACAAAAAAGATGTTGTTATAGTACTATGAAAAGTATGTGGCATTCTTGGATTACTGTAGTAAATGGTGCAACAACTTCATGGACCTATTAAGAGTAATGCTTATTAAATCTGTATAGCCACATGGAAAAGGTATTTATGCAAATAAATGAAAAAATAAGTTTAAAATTGTATGTGCACTGAAATTACACTCAATACAAATATACAGAATTTGGACTAAGATTAAAAGGAACTACATTTGAATATAAGTATTTCAAAATTCATAGTAGTAGCTAATATTTACTAAGTACTTACTATGTGTTAAGCACTCTTCTAAGTCCTTTGTATATTTAATCTAATATAATCCTCAAACAATCTTATTAAGCAGGTACTACTAATATCTCCACTTTATAGATGGGGAAATTGAAGTGCAAAGAGATTTAATAAGTCTTTCCAAGGTCACCCAGCTACAAAGGGGAACAGGCGAAATTCAAACTCAGACAATCTGGCCTCATAATAAGAGAAGTATGGATTATTTTTCTTTTTCAAGCTGTCCTATATTGCTTGAGTTATTTTAAAAAGAAGAAATTTGTGTAATCTTTTCCACTCAGAAAAAGCTGAAGGTAGAAAACATACCTCTGAAGTGCTTTGCCAAATTACGCAGTGATTTCTCTAACTCTTTGAGGATTATTTAGTTATAAAAGCACGTGGGAAAACAAGAATCAGCACTCCACTCCTAGTGTCTGTCCTAATAAACCAGCCTCAGCTCTAACTTGATTAAGGGAGAGTTAATGCAGCCGGCTCTCAGGAACAATCAGATCTATCACACATGCTGGAATAAAGATTATGATCATGTGTTCTCATTCACCTGGTGAACACACTGCACTCTACTGTAGGTGAACACTTTCACGCTAGAGAAACAACTACAATCAAATTATAGAAAATCATGCTTTCCTTGATTGCAGAGGCACAAGTTAGAAAAAAAATATAAAGTTGGGATCTTTTTTCTTTTCATAACTAAAAGCCTGCAAGAAATTCTACCTTGAGCATTTTTACCATATGATGTACCAATATCTTTTGCTTTCATTCAAGAACAAAGGTAAATCTGAGCATCATTCCACAAATACACTCAGTTTACATTTCTTTCAGAGAAATAGCACACTGGTTTCTCTTGCATAGCGTGGGGCCACAGGATTGGGGTGATATTTTCAGTAGACCCCAAATACTGATTCATCACTCCAAACTAGTCCTCTTCTCTAGCTCATCCTTAAGAATCAATACACTTTTTCAAATTTTTTTTCAATATATTAAAGTTTAAATATTTTAGGAACTTTTCCTACCAGCCTTCAACAATAATGCAAGAGACCTGAAACAGAAGAAGGAAATAACAAACACACAAAAGCTCATTTCCACCTAAGACTACTTTATTGATTTACCTTTTGATTAGAAACTACTTTTATTGTCTGGGCGTAGTTGCAATGGTTTGGACTTAACTGATTTTTTTTCTTGGGTTTTAGCTCAGTGACCTAGATAGTGTACAAGATGTTCAGCGAGTTGTTCAATAGGTAGAAGGAAGTCACTAATTGATCTTCTCCACCTACTACCAAGCAAATTCACTTAGAGTTGAGGCTCCAGAAATGCCTTTTTCATGACCAACCAGCAGTTAGACGATATGGCTTCTGGGACAGTATGAAGGTGTCAGCAGCCAGAGTCAGGTCTAAACTTTGCTAATGTTTCTCAACTTTGCATAAGTCATTTCCACTATCAGTCTTGCTTTCTCTTAGTGGCCAGATGAAGAGAGGGCAATGATTAAAACCTATTATGTGGCACATCTATAAAACATTTAGAATTCTCCTAATGGGATTTTTTTCCTACAAAAATGCAAAACACTAAATTACGTTAACTATCTTTAATGCCATGCTAAGGAAAATTTATATATATATAATTTATACAGGAATAAATATATATATGAAAAGTCATTGCTATGTTGAAGGAGAAAATACATATATTTTATACATAATATTATATATTATTTGATAATATATGTAAGTTATACACCTGCCAGTTGAGACCTCCCTTAAAAAACCCCACAATATCTTAAATTTATTTTTAAGAAAGTGAGTCTACTTGGAAAGGGCATTAAGAAAGATTTCATTGAGACACAGGATGTTTTGTAAATAAAATATGATTCAGCATAAAATTTATAACACTAAATTTGAACAAAAGTTTATAAAAGATTTCACAGACCTCAGTTTTAAAAGCTTACAATGTACTTTTTTTTTTCAGTCAGTGTTTTTGGTTTTTTTAAAGTGAGCATGAAATGAAATGACTGGGAAATATCTGCTGCTTCACACAGGAATGGTCTTGTGGGTTTTTTTTGTTTTGTTTTTTGTAAATTTTTTTATTTTTATTTATTTAGTTACTTGAGACAGAGTCTCGCTCTGTCACCCGGGCTGGAGTGCTGTGGCATCAGCCTAGCTCACAGCAACCTCAAACTCCTGGGCTCAAGCGATCCTCCTGCCTCAGCCTCCCGAGTAGCTGGGACTATAGGCATGCACCACCATGCCCGGCTAATTTTTCTATTTTTAGTAGAGACGGGGTCTCACTGTTGCTCAGACCGGTCTCAAACTCCTGAGCTCAGGTGATCCTCCCACTTCAGCCTCCCAGAGTGCTAGGATTACAGGCGGGAGCTGCCGTGTCCAGCCTGCATGACATGGGAATGGGAGTTTACTTCTTTAACGCTATGGAAGTTTTGCTAGGATTTAATTTCTATGTAAGGTGGAAGATTAAGAATATGTTTGACTCAAATTGTCCTTGTCTAGCTGTAGATCTATTTTCAGGAGTTATTTCTAGGGCACATTCATAAAAATTTGGGGGAAAAACTACACTCTCATTTCCTTCTTTCTGAACACTGGTTGTTCGAATCCACCCACAGATCAGAATTAATTGCTTCTTCTTCTGGGCCATAAACTCCCCACTCTGACCCTTAAGTACACTGTCACATCACTCTGCTTTGAATTACAATTATTTGTTTGCAGGTTGATTTCCTCCACTAGCCTTTAAACTCCTCAAAAGGCCAAAATCTGCATGTTGTTCATTCAAGTATATGCTACAACTAGAGTGCCATAAATTTTATTGTCCAATCTTTGACAATTTTGAAAGTAAAAAGCAAAGATTAATAAATACTCCAGAACAATAGATGTAACAGAAGCAGAAGGCATGGTGTAGGTACAAGTGTAAACCTCTGGCTTCAGACAGACTTGGTCCAGACCTGATTCTGACACCAGCCACTTATTTGATCTTGAACATGCTGCTTACTCTTTCTAAACCGTAGTTTTCTCATCTGTACAATGGACATAATATGAGTAGACATCTCATACTACTTTGAGAATTAAATGAGAGAATTTATAAGAACACTTAGCTCCATGTCATGCCATTATATGTAGCAAGCATTGGAAAATCAAAAGTATGTTGAATCCTTCAATCGACTCAAATCTAAATCTCTTGCTTTCTTCCAATTTTGTATGCAATACTTTTGCTTTCAACTCATTTCCCCTCCTAGCTAATCTTCAGATAGCTTCTCTTTTTTTCTATTTTCCTCTGGAATTGCTTTCAGGGATTTGTATCTTTTGTCTTTTGGTATTCTTTTGTTTTTTTTTCTTGGGTAGACACAGATTTCAGCTTATTCATTCAATGAGCATTTGCGGAGGTCTTCTTGTGTGCTTAAGGCGGTAATAGACGTGTGCCGAGAAGCCTTTCTTTTTCTTTCTCCCTTTCTGTACCTCTGTCTTCATCTCTTTTTGGTTTTTCCAATGTCTGCTCTGAGTACCTCATTTGAAGTTCATATTTTTCATGTATGCTAGACTGCTATTTATACAGCCTTGACTTCCTTGAGCTGATTCTTATGATGGTGTTTGGAAATGGCCCCAGATGAACAGAGCTCCAGAGAGATGGGATACTGGTTTAATCAGCCATGTATTCATCTGTGATCTGCACCCACAGTTATGAACAGCTAAGCCAACCATATATATATTAATATAAAATGTTGTTCCCTCACAATTGTTTTCTAATCATGACCTGGTCCTCTCCAGTCTCATTGCCCTGGTTTCTCTAAGGATAAACTATTTGCTTGGGGGTAGGACTTGGTTTGGGTCACTTTCCTCCAGAAAGTCATGGATTATCTGGAAATAAGAGATTGTCTCTACTAGTAAAAGCAAGTTTTAGATAGCAAACTTTACTCTTCCAGAAATACTTCACTGCCTCTCAGTAACTGTTGTTTTGTACTAGCCCCTCCCCTATTAAAATGTATACATTCCCTTTATCTCTTTTCCAGATGTGTTAAGATCTGATTTTATTTCTTCATTATCAATTCCTAGGGAACCATCTGTCTATCTTCATAGGAGCTGACAAACTAGGACAGGTCTTCTTCTTAAAGTTCTAGACCACTCACATTACCTTTAAAAATAAAAATAATGCAGAATTGACTAGAAGATTGGTCACTGCTCCATAACAAGATTAAAGGTTATAATTTCCAAAGAATGGATTCTATTTTCTAATGAAATATAATAGAAAAATCCAGTGATACTCAATTGCCCTTGCATGTGCCCTATCACTATTTATGATAAAAACTTTTGTGAAAAGCTGAAAACAATTTAGCATCTTGTCCCTCAATCCTTCCTTCACACAAAAATTCAAATCAGATTACAGTAGAATCTCCTTCTTAAAACACCTCAGTGCCGTGCATGCCCTATAGAATAAAACCAGAACTCCTTAGGGTGTTATATAAAGATCAGAAAATTCAACATTCACAGAATTGGAGGTAAGGAAGAGGAGAGGTCCAGGACAAACTGGGCCGGGCACATGTCATTCACTGACACTATACTGGAATTAGACAGTGATCTGCCCAGACACTCCAAATTTTCTAAAAAGCCTGGAAATCCAGATTTTCTCATGTAGAAGATGCTAAATTTTAAATATGGACACCTTATTTTTAAAAGCAAATTGAACGAGCAGAATGAAACCCACCTAAATTCAGCCCATGGATCCCTGGTAGTAATGCTGGGCTCTGACCTTCCTCTCTCACTGTGTCCCCTTACACATATAACCCATGCTCTCTGATCATATTCCAATACTGGCAGCTCTGGAAACATAGCACAGTGATTCTCACATTGGTGCCTTCAATCATATGTCCCCAACCCCCACCTTCTGTCACATGTTCAAAAGCCCCTCCTGTCCTCCTATTTTTCACCTACAAACACATATTACACAGTTCAGCTCAAGGGCCTTTCTTCAAGGCATCCCATACCCCCCCAAACCAAATTGACCATACTATCCCTTGTCACCCCCACCTCCAAAATCTGCATAACCTCCTTATTACGCCTATAGTATTTTATTCTTATTTATTTTTCTGACTCCTATTAAAAGACTAAGTTCCCTAAAGGCAGGGATAATAACTTATCGATCTCTGTATTCTTAGCCTCTAATGCAGTACCTGGTACACCATCATCATCATCATCATCATCATTAACATACATAGTACTTACCATGTTCTAAGTGCTTTACAAGTATTAACCTGAATCTCATACCAATACAGTATAGCCGTCCTAATTTTACAGATGAAGACACTGACGCAGAGTGTGACAAGATTCAACACCAAGTAGTCCAGAGTCAGAGTATGTTCTAGACCATGCTTCTCCACCACATTTCCTCCCAAATGGAGCAGCATTATTTTTTTGAAAAAAAAAATTTAATCTAAGGGTCATTTCCTAGTAGTTGACCACTCCAGTATTTCCAATCCCTTTCCTGTGTATCTTTCAGTTGCTAATCAAACAGAAGGGCTCAGAGATAGCTTTGCCAAGAAGGATTTTATTAAAATAGTACTGTTGAAAGACTCTAAACCCACCAAGCCTTCCTGCATTCATCTGCCCTTGATTCAGCTTTGGTGAAAACTAGAGTGCAGCCTGACCCAGTGATAACCCCATTAGGCAGTTTCTTTTGATGCAAACAGCAATTTAAGCAAATATGCCCTTTGTTTTTTCTAGCGCTCTTTGTTATTGTAGTAAAATCCTAGTTGGGCTATCAAAGAGCCAAAGACAGGGGGACTTTTCATCATACACAGAAGTGCAACAGACTGCTTTTTATTCCCGTTCAAGCCTTTATTACTTATCTGTGTGACTAAGGAATGGAAGATCTAAAAAAAACCTAAGTGCTAAACTGGCCTCTGCTCCTTCACCCAGATGGAAGTTTCACCAGGGTGTTTGAAGTTTCGGGTCAAGTGCTGTCACTCTCAAAAACCAGTGGGTCTGCATTTTCCTTTATACTGCAAGGACTCCAACTACAGACATTGTTCCTGTTTTTATCTGATTATAAATATCCAACTAAAGTAGTTAAATGTTTAAAAAAGGTGAAGAACTGATAATACATAAGACAATCTGAGGTACTCTGTTGACACTAACATAATGTAAGCAAGGACAAGGGTAGAAATCATTTAGTGCTATTAATCAGTAATCTAAAAGCATTGTGTCTGTGGACAATTGTCTTTCTCTTGACTAACATCTGTGAATTAATTGATCGTTGAAAAATCTCATAAAGGAATATTCTAAAAGTATACATTAAAATCCAAATGATTTCTATCAATTGCAGCTCACCTTTTGTAAGGCTTAAACTTGACATTTAAAAACATTTTGATTATCACCTTGCTTTAAAATGAATAATGTACCTGTGGTTAAAATTCTACCTTCCTTTCATTAAGATATTTGAGACTTCGGAGGTTTAATCCTTTACTTAATATTTATTTTGTTTCTGTAGTTTTTCTACAGAAAGGGTGTGAAAGATTTCATTCCCTAGATATGCTTTATTATGCCCCCAAATTTGGTCCTATGACTGTATTCCTGACCTGTGAGAAGTGCTGCCATCTGCTGGCCATTGGTATATAACTGTAGGAACAGCGTGGGGTCCTTCAGGGAAGAACCAGGAAAAACCACATGCATTGTTCTAGAAGCAACAAAAGTAAATTACAGTAAAGTACAGTTACCACTTTAGAATTGACCTTTAAGTTATAACTTCTCTTCCTCCCTCTCCCTTCTTTCTCTTTCTCTTTTTCTTTCTTTCTCTTATGGCGCCAATATGACTCAAGCATTAGACCACGTAGACCTGCAGGTTTAAAAAAAAAGCAAACTTTGGCTGCCCCCTGCTGTTCAGGTTCCTTAGCATTTCTAAGCTTTCATTTCCTTTGGCTAAAACAAAAAACATAATAATTAACTAATGTATTCTTCATTCATTCATTCATTCATTTAGTCATTCACTCAGTTATTCATTCAACAAACAGATATAAATCATACCAGGAGCCTATGAACTATACTATATTTGAGATGACCAGATATAAAATGGTGGCCAATGTGACAAGGAAAGAAAAATGAAGAATCTCAAGACAAATTTAAAGTACCCCTAGAGGCCCTCAGTTCCCATGGCTGGGCTTAGTAATAGCCTTTGGAACAGAGAGGGAAGAGGGTAGAGGGGAAGGGAAAGCTGAGGGATAGGAGGTCAGACGAGGGGAGGGAGGGGCAGAAGGAAAGGGCGGGCCAGCAAAGTGAGCAGGGCTTAATCCACTCACAACACAGAGAAGACAACCTGTTGCTTCCTCTTTAAGTACATTATAAGCACAAAACTTTGAAAAAAAGAGCTAGACGGGGTTAACTAGCAATACTACTTTAGGAGCAAGATTTATGTCTAATGTTTTAACTTAATTGTGGCAATTATTGTCAGAGGGTCTAGGATAAAATTTTGTGTTTGGTACAAGATCTTTGGGGAGCCCTACGAAGCTCTCAGCTACACCTTGTTTCCCTTCTCTCATCTCTGCTCCACTGGCCAGCAAGAGATATTTTTACAGTTGGATCAGACGCTTCTCCAGTGGTTGCCAATACTCCATACCTACTCTTCAATCTAGCCACTTGGAACAACTGGCAGTACCACAGAAGTGCCATATCTCCCTGAAATACTATCTCTTGGCTTGAAACTTGGGCACTTACCTCTCCCTGCCCTCCTCCCTCCCCCTTTACAAATTACTTAAAGACTACCATCACATACCACCTCTTCTGGGAAGTTTTCCCTGATGCTTCCCAAGCTACTGATGTAATTAAGACTCTTCTTTCTGTTAGTACGATGAATCACTTTTACTGGTTCGCATATGTTAAACCATCCTTGCATCCCAAGGATAAATCCCGCTTGATTACGGAGAATGTGTCCTTTTAATGTGCTGTTGAATTCAGTTTGTCAGCATGTGATTTATCATATTAACAGAATGAAGGACAAAAGCCATAGGATCATCTCAATTGATGCAGTAAAAGCATTTGACAAAATATAACATCCCTTATAAAAAGCCTCAAATTAGGTACAGAAGGAATGTTCCTCAACATAATAAAGGCCATATATAACAAATTCAATGGTAAAAAGTTGAAAGCTTTTCCTCTAACATCAAGAACAAGATAAGAATGCCCACTCTTATCACTTCTTTTTTTGTTGTTGTTATTTTTTTCTTTTTTTAGAGATGGGGTCTCACTCTTGCTCAGGCTGATCTCAAACTCCTGAGCTCAAGCAATCCTCCTGCCTCAGCCTCCCAGAGTGCTAGGATTACAGGTGTCAGCCATCACGCCCAGCCTCTATTCTCATCACTTCTATTCAACATAGTACTGGACGTCCTAGCCAGAGCAATTAAAAATAAAAAGAAATAAAATGCAACAAAATAGGAAAGTGTAGGGACCAAGGTCCTTGGCCTCCGAAAGGTTTGCTGAGAAATCACTGACATGAGGCAGATTGATTAATAACAGAAAAGGAATATGAATTTATTTAATGTGTATACACAGGAGCCTTCAGAATAAAGACCCAAAGATATAGGGAAAATAGTCCATTTTTATGCTTAAGTTCAATAAAGTAGGGACAGCCATGTAGAAATATGATTGGACAAAAAGGGTATGATCTAATGCTAATAGATTCAGTGGGGAAACTCAGCAAGGACTGTCTGTCTAGATTCTTCTTGGCCTCTCTGAGCATGCATTGCTTCTTTCTGAATATGAGGCAGGACCCTCACTGGAATGGGGGTCCTATGACCTATGGTCAAACAAGGTATGTCAGATAATTTCTTTATGGCCAGTTTTTACACAGAATGATTTTAGATTTTATTGTTTTGAGGGGGAAGAGGGAAGGAAGTTCCGGCTTTTATGACCTGCCTCAGGGGGAAAAGGGTTCCAGTTTCCATGGCTAGCCTAAGGGGAGAATGGGACTGAGAGATAGGAAGACAGGAGAAGGTCAGAGGAAAACTGTTGCTTCTGAGGCCCTCATCCTGGGTATTGCTTTCTGAGCCCCAACAAAAGGAAAAAGTGAAAGTGTACTAAAGATTCCACCAAAAAAAAAAAAAAAACTGTTAGAACTAATAAATTCAGTAAAGTTGCGGGATGCAAAATCAACGTACAAAAATCGATAGCATTTTTATACACACTAACAACTATGTGAAAAAGATATTTAAAAAAACAATTCCATTTACAATAGCATCAAAAAAAAATACTTCTGAGTAAATTTAGCCAAGGAGGTAAAAGATCTGCATACTAAAAGCTACCAAACATTGATAGAATGCTTAATAGAAGAAATTGAAAATAGAAGCTTTTTAATTTGATCAGGTCCCATTTATTTATTTTGTTGTTGCCATGATTGCTTTTGGGTCTTCTTCATAATTCTTTGCCTAAACCAATGTCTGTAAGAGTTTTCCAACATTTTCTTCTAGATTTCTTATGGTTTCATCTCTTAGGTTTAAGTTTGTTATCCATTGTGGGTTGATTTTTGTGAGTGGTGAGAGGTGCAGACCCTATTTCAGTCATCTACATGTGGCTATCCAATTTTCCCAACACAATTTATTGAATAGGGATTCTTTTCCCCAGTATATGTTTTTGTCTGCTTTGTCATAGTTCAGATGGCTGTATGAGGATGCTTTTGTATCTGGGTTCTCTGTTCTGTTCCATTGGTCTATGTCTCTCTTCATGTGCCAGTACCATGCTGTTTTGATTACTATAGCCTTGTAGTATAGCTTGAAGTCTGGTAAATGGCTGCCTCCCAATTCATTCTTTTTTCTTAAGGTTGCTTTGGCTATACGGGATCTTCTCTGGTTCCATATGAAATGTAGAATTATTTTTTCTAGATCTATGAAAAATGATGTTGGTATTTTAATAAGGATTGCATTGAATCTGTAGATCACTTTGAGTAGTCCAGACATTTTAACAATGTTGATTCTGCTGCCCCACAAGCATGGTATGGTTTTCCACCTGTTTACGTCCTCTGCTATTTCCTTCCTCAGTGTTTTGTAGTTCTCCCTGTATAGTTCTTTCACCTCCTTAGTTAAATATATTCCTAGGTATTTTATTTTCTAGTTTTAAAATGACTTATTTTATATCATCTGACAATACTAAATAAAGAGTCAGAGGGTTAATTCCAGGTCTGCCTCAGCTATTGGTCAGAGCTATGAACTTAGATAATTTGTTTAACCTCTCCACTTCTCAGGACCATCATGCATAATGTTTGTTGGTTGAACTTGGTGTTTTCAATCTCCATTTTAAGCTCCTCTAAATTTAAGATTCCAGTAAGCAAACGTAGGGGGCAATGAGTGACTAAAACATTTCTAACACTGCATATGCTGGGCTTCATGTTGAGCAGGCTGTTTACTTCCATTAACTCACATTTATAAAACACCTACTATGTGCTAGGCAATGTAGATATAAGGACGCAAAGGGAGACTGCCTTCTCCAGGAGCTCTTACTTGGGAGAAGAGTAGTAATGTAGATAGCTTACAACACTGTGGAATTTAACACAGTAAAAGATGCTGCTGGGGGTGAGTGTGGTCAGGATCAGAGAAGATTCTGGGTAGTTCCCTTAATGAAATTTGAAGGATGAATGTTAAGCATTTAGGCCATTCCACAATTAATAAAATTCATAAATAAATGAACTTGCTATCTCTCTCAGTTGATGATCTCATATGAATCTGTGTGAAGTGGCCCCTTTGATGATAAGGCAATCCTTTGGATGATTGCTACTCAGTAAATAGCTTAGAGCTGCCTCCAGGCAATTTGTGTAGGACCATATTTATAAAGTTTTGTAAACAGCAGGATGAACCTCCCACTGCCATTATTGCCTTGCCTGTACAGGATTTAATTCCTCTCCACTCCCACTAGGC
>RJWJ010044173.1:0-11986 GCA_004363605.1 Indri indri | reverse complement strand
ATCCGTAATTATCTGAGTGGAGATTCAAGGCTATAGTAACCAAACAGCATGGTACTGGCACAAAAATAGAGACATAGACCAATGAAACAGAACAGAGAACCCAGATATAAAACCATCCACATATTGCCATCTGATCTTTGATAAAGTAGACAGCAATATACACCAGGGAAAAGAATTCCTATTTGATAAATGGTGCTGGGAAAATTGGTTAGCCACATATAGAAGATTGAAACAGGATCCATATCTTTCACCACTCACAAAAATTAATTCAAGATGGATAACAGACTTAAATCTAAGACATGAAACTGTATAGACTCTGCAAGAAAATGTCGGAAAAAGTGTTCTAGATATTGGCCTAGGCAAAGAATTTATGAAGAAGACCCCAAGGACAATAACAGCAACAACAAAAATAAATAAATTGGACTTGATTAACTTAAAAAATTTCTACACAGCCAAGGAAACAATCAACAGAGCAAATAACCAACCTAAAGAATGGGAGAAACCATTTGCATGCTATACATCCAAGGAAGGGCTAATAATCAGAATCTACGAAGAACCCAAACAAATCAACAAGAAAAAATCAAACGAGCCCATAAAAGAGTGGACAAAAGACATGAATAGAAACTGTTCAAAAGAAGATAGACTAACGGCCAATAAACATATGAAACAGTGCTCAACGTCACTAATCATCAGAGAAATGCAAATCAAAACCACAGTAAGATATCACCTAACCCCTGTGAGAATGGCTTTTATCAAAAAGTCCCAAAACAATAGATGCTGGCAGGCATGGATCCAGAGAGAAAGTAACACTTATATATTGTTGGTGGGACTGCAAACTAGTACAACCTCTATGGAAAATAGTATGGAAATTCCTCAAATAAGTAAAAGTAGAGCTCCCGTTTGACCCAGCAATCCCACTACTAGGTATTTATCCAAAGGAAAAAAAGTCATTTTATCAAAAAGACACTTGCACTAGAATGTTTATTGCAGCACAATTCACAATCACAAAGATGTGGAATCAACCCAAGTGCCCATCAATTAATGAGTAGATTAATAAAACGTGGTATATGTACACCATGGAGTACTACTCAGCCATAAAAAATGAATTAATACCTTTTGCAACAATCTGGATGGAACTGGAGGCCATTGTCCTAAGTGAAGTATCACAGGAATGGTAAAACAAACACTGCATGTACTCACTGTTTAATTGGAACTAACCGATCAACTCTCATTTGCACAGATGGAAGTAAAACTCAACAGAAATCATTCAGGTGTGAGGGGGGAGGAGAGGATGGGTGAAATCATACCTAGAGAGTACAATGTACAGTATCTAGGTAATGGGCACACTTATAACTTTGACTCAAGCAGTACAAAAACAATCCACGTAATCAAAACATTTGTATTCCCATAATCTTCTGAAATAAAAAAAAAAAATCCCTGCACCAATTTAGGGTAGTCATGAGGGTCCTGAGACAGCCAGAGGCCCCAGACTGAGCCTCCTAGACTGGACCTAAGCTACTTCATCATTTTACCTAGTAGTGTGTAGGATTAGTGAAGGTTTTTTTTCAACCAATAAAAGGAAGTAAAATAAGGATGAGAAACACTGATTCATTCATTTAATTCTCACAATAACCTTATATGTTACATATTATTACTATCCCATTTTTAAAACATATAGTTTGAGGCCGGGCGTAATCCTAGCACTCTGGGAGGCCGAGGCAGGCGGATCGTCCTGAGCTCAGAAGTTCGAGACCAGCCTGAGCAAGAGCGAGACCCTGTCTCTACCAAAAATAGAAAGAAATTAATTAGACAGCTAAAAATATATAGAAAAAATTAGCCGGGCATGGTGGCACGTGCCTGTAGTCCCAGCTACTTGGGAGGCTGAGACAGTAGGATTGCTTGAGCCCAGGAGTTTGAGGTTGCTGTGAGCTAGGCTGATGCCACGGCACTTGCCCCAGGCAAGAGAGTGAGACTCTGTCTCACAAAAAAACAAAAACAAACAAACAAAAAAACCCACATAGCTTGAAGCTGAAGAATTTGTAGGGTTAACTGGATATGTTTTGCAAAGACAATTTATATAAAAATATTTTGAAAGAAGGTAAAATAAAATAAAATTATTGCTATGCATTGCCTTTAATGGTAGATATGTCAGTATCAAAACTTTTTTTAAAGTGCAAAGCAAACAGAGAACAGTTAGGCTTCCACCAGTGTTTGTTAAGCTATTTGATATGGATGTTATATGATCACTCATTTTCAAGGGTCTATGTTTGATGAATTCTGTAATGTCTCCTTAATTTTTTTGTATTATTGAATGCAATTGACCGTAACCTGGCCAATGTGGTGATTCCTCCAAGGAGATGTAATTATGTATCCCAAGGTCTATGGTTAACTATCAACAATAGTGGACTCTGTAGATGAAAGAAAAATAATCAATTTTATTTGGGGAGATGGAGGGGAATGATGCTGGCCTATTATTTTTCCAAAACAAGTTAAATTGTTTTAATTATTCTTTTTCAAGTTGATTTGTTACAGATCTAAAGTTACCTGAAGAACACTCTGTTCCTTCAAACACAACCACATTGGCTTGGCTTCAAGGCCCTAGATAAGCTTTGATTTCAAACTCCCTTTCTGTCTTAATTTACCTTCTCAATTCTTGAGCTTTTCTTAAATTTAAAAAGCAGACAACACAGTGAGTCTTTTTTTAATTTTTTCCTGTTGGGAAGGATGAGGAGTATTTCAATTATAAACTTCTAGAGAGCTAGGTTCATGCATTTAGTTTTATAGATTTCTATCTTATAACCAAAACCATAATAGATATTAGATAATTTTTACATATTTGATTATGTAGTTATGCAACAAAAATGTTATTACCTAGGTCCTATGCTAGTGACTAGGGAAATAATGGTGATCAAGTTGGACAAAAATCACTGCTCTAGTGGAGTTTGCAATCGAGAAATTGAAGACAATGAGATGAAATTATGGTGTGGTGTGTGTGGGAAAGTATAGCTTTTAATTTTCTCGAAAACAAGGGGAAGGAGGAAGAATTCACACGGGAGGTAAGGTGGGGGAGGAGGTGAAATTGGGTCAAGAAAGCATTCCAGAGAAAGTTGTATTTGAGTCATCAAATAGAAGTTAGCTAGGTGATTAAGTTGGAGAATAAGAAAGGGATGAAAAAGCGGGAACAGCAGGCAGACAACTGCCTCTTAGAGAGACTAAACACATTTAGATAAAGGAAACAGTTCAATATGGTTGAGGTGTGGAGAATGGGGCCAGATGGAGAAGTGAGATGTGAGAGAAAAAGGCTTTGAAAGCCATGGATAGGAGTTTGACACTCTCAGAGTAGCAATGAGAAGACATTTAAGAGTTTTAAGCAAAGTGGTGACACAATTAGATATTCGGAGTTTGGAAAGATTGTTCCTGCTGTGTAGTGGAAAAGTGACAAAAGGAAGGAAGAGCCACTGTTAAATTCTCATGAGAGAACAATTTTTTTTTTTTTTTTTTTTTTGAGACAGAGTCTCTCTCTGTTGCCCTGGGAGTGAGTGCCGTGGTGTCAGCCTAGCTCACAGCAACCTCAAACTCCTGAGCTCAAGCAATCCTACTGTCTCAGCCTCTCGAGTAGCTGGGACTACAGGCATGTGCCACCATGCCCGGCTAATATTTTTATATATTTTTAGTTGTCCAGATCATTTATTTCTATTTTTTTTTAGTAGAGACGGGGTCTCACTCTTGCCCAAGCTGGTCTCAAACTCCTGAGCTCAAACAATCCGCCCGCCTCGGCCTCCCAGAATGCTAGGATTACAGGCATGAGCCACCGTGCCCGGCCTGAGAGAACAATTTTACATTGAACTAGGGTCAGTGGACAGGCTTGAGAGATATTTAGAGAGTCAAATTAGCATGCCTTTGTAACTAATTTGTTCTGAGAAGGACGGTTGATGAGTGCTAAGAGTTTTGTGTGATTCCCAGATTTCTGACACAGGCATCTGGGTGAATAGAAATCCTGCTCTCATAAATATACACTCTAGAAGAAGCAAGTTTTCCATAGTAGCTGGTAAGTTCGGTTTTGGATGAACTGATCTGAAAGTATCAATACTACATGCAATTAGAAATGCCCAATAAGTATATGGACACAGATTTGGAGCTCGAGAAAGAGAGATCTCTATTAGACATATAGATTTGGGAGATGTCAATATCTATTTTATCTTTTCATTAAGCTCATTATGAAAGCATGGATGAGAAAAGGCCTAGCATTTAAGAGATAATAACATCATTGGCAACTGTAAAGAGACTGAGAAGCAGCAGGTGAAACAATAGGCTAAAATCCAGGGAAATATATTGCCCTAGAAACTCTGGAAAAGATGGAGGAAGTGATAAGCTGTATTAAATGTTGACAGTGAGTCCAAGCTATGAAAACAGCACATTATATTTACCAAAAGGATGCCATCGGTGACTGTGGTGAATAAAGTTTCAGAGAAATTGTGCAAGGTAAAAAAATAATAATAATAAGCCAGCAAGTGTGATATCTCCATTATTAAATTCCCTTGTGAGGAAGGGCAGTGAAGATCAAGTATAGGTGAACAAGACTATGGGATAGAAAGACTGTCATTTTTAAGATAGGTGATACTTGATGTTGTTTACATCTGATAAAGAATGAGCAAGAGAAAGGAGAAATTTGAAGCCACTGCTGAGAAAGGAAACATAAAAGATCAGTGTCCCCAAGAAAACAGAATGAAATGGGATCCATGGATCAGATGAAGGGACTGGCCTAGAACAAAAGGTGAGGTAACTCTTCAACTGTACAAAGATAGGGTGGAAAGAATAGGTCCAGGTGCAGGTGAACCTGAGGCTTTAATGACAAGAGGAATTCCATCAGATGTAGTTGATGATGCTGGTACATAATGAAGTACAAGGAGAGAAATGAATATTTGAATGGTTTAAGGGAGAGGGTGAAATATATAAGGGGCGGGAACCGGGGGCGGGGGAGGGTGTCCCAAAACATTTAAGCATAAGACAGTTGGAAAAACTGAGTGAAAAAGGTGAGCCAAAGTTTTGAGAATGTTCAGCTTTGATTAATTTACATCATTCTAAGCTAGTCTACACATATAATGAATTTATACTGCTTGTGTTTGGACTAACAATAAACCAAGAGTGAGCATTAATCCAAACAGCAAGTACAGGAATCATCACCATGAAGAAAGTCCCTTGAAAACTGTTCAGTATCATGCACAAACAATAATCTGATGCCACTTTTTAACCACTTAGAATATGCCCATTATTTTCTCCTTTGTCAGAAAAAAATTTAAAAAGTAAAATTAGAATATTTATAAAAATTCCCTTTTCTTTTCCAAAGCAAGCTAAATATCACAAATATAATTGAATCATTTTAGGATTTTCAAAGTATTTATCATTTTTTTCCTTCCAACTGGATGTGCTAAAATGTAGGGCAGAATACTTTCTTTGGTGTCTCAGAGGAAAAATCTGTTGCTAATCCGGAAAGGACAGCTAAATTTGCTAAGTGTGAAATAAAGACATTTTTTGTTCTCTCCATATTTTTTTTCTTTTTTTGCCCCTACTGGGTTTATCACATAAGAATTTGTCAAGTAGAGTGTCATGTGAACATGAGTTTGCACTTAACAGCTTCTTTGTAAATTCTTAAGGTATAAACATTCTGTTTCTGACTCCAACTGAACTTACCAAACGTTCAGAAAGTTATCACCATGTCATTATTTTGAGGTTTTATCTCTACAGGCAGGAACATTGGTTTTGCAAATTTGCAATTCCTTTTTCAGCCTGAAAAATGGTCTTGTAAATGTTTTGTTCAATTAAAGGAATTAATGTCATGGTTTACATATGTAACTGGCATGTCTTTATTCAAGATTACATAAGGATTTCTTGATGTTCCAAATTAAAATACTCCCCAATTTTTATAATCTACAAATATGTAAGCAATATGAATTTTCAATATAACTTGGAGAGAGTTTGCAATGAAGATTTGTCTGAAACTATGAGAATTAATAAAAATAGAGTTGTTAAATACTGCCAGTCTCCAGAAGGTTTTGCCAATCACAAATATGGAAAAGTGTGATAACATAACACTTATCTTCGGGTTATATACTTCTCACTTCAATCTCTAATTTTAAGAAATAAGAGACTTAAAAAGTCTTCACAAAGGGTACTTTCTCAAAAATCCTTTTTCACCCTTTGGAAGGCCAGAGAACCCTGGAGGAAATCCACCTGGCCTTAATGCATATACCAGTCTGAGCATTCAAGTAACAAGTCAGAAGCCTGGATAAATTGCAGGGCGTCCTGTTACTTAGGAGAGAAAGTGGAAGTGGTTCTATGGTACCCAATATTTGATGTTCTCAGTACTGCAAGGCTAATCTTCACCTAGTATGGAACCACCTAGAATTTGCCATTATCAGGAGAAAATGTTTTCATCTGACATGGACAAGACCATTCTCATGGCAAATAAAAAAGAGCCCTTTAACTTTTTTCTATTTTGACACATTCATGCATTAACCAGTGTTCATACTCTCTACTGGGAGAGTCATTTTGCTCTCTTCTTTCTTCAAATAAATTTGTTAATTGTATCTGACATCAGTTTTTTATATTTCAACATAAATTTGAGTTCATAGGTAAGCTTTGACAAGACTTTGGAAATTTAGGCAGAACCTCCAATAGCAAATTTTTCTGACACAATTTGGTGCTGCCCAGAGTCCTCTTCAGAGGTGAAAGTTGACATTCCCTCCTGTTTCAGCGTCCAACCCTCTTAAGGAATTGCCTCAGCTGAAGAGAGTCACCTCGTTCAAGATCTCATCCCCTTCCCAGGGTATCTGGTATCCGATTACCAGTCAACACAGGATATAAAGGCACAGCCCCTTGGCCCCAACTAGAGATGGCTCTCAAAGATCATTCCAGTTTGAGAGCTGCATGCAGGGCTCTGAGAGGCCTTTGTTAAGGTTGCATTACATCCAATTTTTTCATTTGTCCAATCCTGCTTCTTTTTTTTCTGTCCTTAGGTGTTGATTTCTAGAATACTTCCTAGTAAATTTCTTGTACACTAATCTTCTGAGTCTACTTTCTGGGAAGCAACAAAGAGACTCTGTTTTATCATTAGCTTCTCACATGATGGTTATAAAGAATAAATGAAAAGAAAATTGTACCTGCCACTTAGCAGATGATCAATAAGTATTCACTGAATGAAGGGAAGATTTCCTGCCTTGCTAGGAGCTTCAGACATCAGTGAGCAGGCAAGTAATTATTGGGGTTCTGGCAAATCTCCCAGTGCCTCTGCAGGCACTTCATTTGCACAGCCATTTTTACTGACTGTGTTAGTTTTTAGCCTCACCTTGCTGGTGTATCCTGAGACTTCATGTTCCCAGGTTATTGCCTGCACTTTCGGGCAATCATGGTTGGAATCATTCTCACTAAGATACTCTTTGGAGCCAGAAAAAGTAGTTAAGGCTCTCTTCCTCATGGCCCAGTAACCAATACTGAAGTGAAACGACATTGCTAGAACAGAATTACATTTTTCTTGATGTTCTGTTTCTGCATATCTGGATTTGTTTTCCTTTTGCCTCTGTAAAATGGAGGCAATAAACTTTTAGCGATGTTATAAGGATTGAACCAGGCACTGCTATAGATTTGGTGTGAATCTTCTTCTGCTTAAAAGATAATTTCCAGTTTCTAATTATCAACCCACGCTCAGATTCCTATGGTGGTCAGAAATATACAGAGTCAGTACCATTTTCACCTCTTTTTGTGGATATTTTAAATATGATTTGTATAGAACAAAAGCATGCAACAATAGATATTAATGCTTTCTTTATATTGCTGTCTTAATATTAACTAATAATACCTTAGACTATCCAGTAACAGCTATTTGGGTAAGTAGTTGATATGGCTGCAGCTCTCATCTTTGAGGCAAAGCAGGAAGGTGAGAATCAATGGCAGTATTTTATACAGTTTTGTTATGAGAGGTTTATGGTCAATAAATGGTATCATCAAAATCATCACTGTTAGTATTAACATTTTTCCAATGTAAACAGATGCTCCAGAAAGATATATCATCGTGTAATCTATTCCAGGTATAGTGGCTTGCTTAGTAAATATTTTTTTATTATTTGTTCCATCAGGCAAAAGACAGTAATTTTTTATGTGATAATTTACATTTACATGTGATTTACATAAACTCATTAAACCATTACCATTTTCTATTTTTCTGGTATATTTCAATCTTAATCTAAAATCTTGAACTGCAGAGGCAATCTAAATGTTAAAATTACTTATAATTTTAATGCTGACTTTTTAAAAGTGACTTAAATTTTTAACCCTATGGGAAATACATTATAAAATATTAAAACAGTATTTGATAGTCTCTCAATAATTTAAGAGTAACTGGATCTAAACCAAAATGAGTAAAATATGAATCAATACAACTCAACTCTCACAAAATAGGGAATATGCTTTCATCAAGGCTCAAAGAATATTAAATAGAGGAAACCCATTGCCTCCCCTTGATCATTCCCAACAGTTTTACATCATTCAAGCAATGGGGCTTCCATCAATTCCCCCAAGATTATTGCTCTATGCCAAGTATAAAAGCCTATTGGAACATTTGCCAAAGTGCCTATTTTCCCAGGCTCATTTATTCACTCTATTTACAATTTCTTGGACAACTCAGCTTTTTTTTTTTTTTTTTTTTTTTTTGCATGATGCTTTCTGCTTTTAAAATAATCCATGAAAAGCTGTACCATCTCAACTTAGAATTACATATTTCTGTTCTGGCACAATCCTACTTGCATGCGAAATAGCATTTCTACAATAGAACTGTTTAGTTCATGTCTTAGACCTCTCATAAAGCTACTCATACCCACAGACATGCAATACAAGCAGTCCTTGATTTTCTTCGGACCCTCTTGAACGACTACAAATGAGCACCTGCACCTGCTAAGTCTCCTGTATAATCCTGGACAAGTTATGCAAACTCTCTAGAGTGCCTCAGTTTTCTCATCCATTAAATGACAATAAATACAATACAACAATAAATACCTATACTAGTACATGGCCATTATCAAGTTTAAACCAATTAATGCATGTAAAGCAAAAAAGAGCTTATAAAAATGCCTGATAAATAGTGCTCAATAAATATCAATTATAATAATCATAAAATTATTAGTATCCTTTTTAATTCTTCCTCTTTTCAAATCTGGGAAAACTGTGAATATGCTAGTATTATAGTCTTATATCGGAGGACATAGCTGACAGAGAGCAAAGGCAACTTCCTGCCACGCTCGCTCCAAGTGGGATCTGAGTCTCTTTGTTTCTCCTCTTCAGCAGCATCCCCAGATCCTGTTTATCATTCGCTTCCCTCCTATGTTCTAGCCTTGGGTTAAGCTCTTTATAAATTCCAAGTTGGCAGCTGAAACTGGAAGAAGTTAATGAGAAAAGAGAAAAGGAAAACCTGTTCAGCGATTTCCTCCCTCACACTTTCTACTCCCACTCCCCTTATTTCTGTCATCTGTACACTTCCGCAACACCCTGGTGTTGGTCTCTTCTTCTTAGTGAGGGAAGGAGGGAGGGACGGGCAAGAGAACCCTGCCATGCTTCTCAGAGGACCACTAGCACTGCTGCTTCTTCCTCTTTACCCACTCCCAGCCATACGCAAACTCACTGAGCAGTAGTGGAAACCACGGAAATGAAGGATTAAGAAAGGTAAACTCCACCTAACTATCGCTCCACGCTGAATCCCCAGGCCCCACCTCTCTGGCTCTTTCCTCTCAAACTCTCAGGGCTGAATCCTTCTTCTCAATTTCTCACACCATCCCCAATCCACCACCCCGCTCCTGACCTCTCTGCTCTGGCCCATGAAGCACCACCTCAGGGAAGCTGGAGCTCTTGAAAACCTTCCTACTCCTTTCAGTGAGAGCCAAAAGAAAGATAATTTACCTCACCCATTTCATTTATGGCAATGTAGAGAGGCAGGTGTAGTCCCAGCGTTCTGTACTGGAACTCTGAAATATTTTTCTTTCATTAAAACATGCCTAATGTGTGCTCAGGCCTTTAGATTTAGTAGCATTTTTCTTCATAGATATGTGAATGTTTGTTCTTGAGTTACATAGAGAATAGTAATGGAATTAGACCACCTGTGCAAAATTAATTCCACAAGGGAAAAAATGCATTTCATGTTCCAAACCACTGAAGTCAAGATGAGAATTGTCCGTATATACATAATGCAGGATATATCATGACCCTCCCCTTATGGTACATATCATAAGACTATATAATACCAAAGCTTTTAGTCTAGTGGGGGTTTTTTTGGTTTGTTTTTATCATTTTAGTAAGTAATTTTTTGCATGGAATTCAAGATGCACTTACAGATACTAAGTTCACCATAAAATATGTTGACAACTTTGTTTAAGTAATCCAACTGCCTCACAAAAAGTCAAATAGTGTAAGTGTATGTAAATTGAAAATTCTTTGACTGCAAACCTTCCTCTTTCCAGAAATAATCACTGCTAATAGTTTCTTTTCCAGTGGACTCCTTTAATAATTTTTAAAATAAATCTCTCTAATAGTTTCAGAAGGTCTTTCAGAGAGGACCAAATATAGTTGCCACCAGTAGCTCCCAAAAGCTCCTCTAGAAAACATAAGCTTTTTGATATAATTTTCTTCTTATCTCTTTATCAGTACATTCCTGGGCAAAACTAGAGACATTTCTGTGAGAGCATGGGGCTTGGCTATGTCAATTAAGGTCTTTGGCATTTCTTTCTTAAGTCCCCAGTGCAGGTCTGTCCATGACCCAAATTATTGTCAGGCTTATCAGCAGTCAGTAGCACTATGCTGATGCAGCAAAGCTTCTGATAATCTCTCCACAGTTGTCTTATGAGTGTACTTTGAGAGAAAGGTCATCTGCACACAGGAGTAGCTCAATGACATTTGTGTGTTTTCTAGACAGTGGAGTTGAAAGAGTTCCCATTAGAGAACAAGCATATGTAAACTCTGGCTGGATCCTAAACATGCCCTTGTATGTCAGCTTGCCTGCTACAGTGCATTTTCTTTCTAAATGATGGAGGAGTTGGTAAAATAAAATTGGTAAATGATCAGATGATCATATCACAAACTTAGGATAAATTAATATCTACCAGATTGGTCTCAGAGTCTGTTCTCAGGCCAGGCGCAATACAAATCCTTCACCTTCTATGTTTTTTGTTTTTTTTTTTTCCATCATTCTTTGCCCATCTTTAGGGGGTGTCCAAGTCTTCTGTGTTTTGCTAATATGTTCCTGTCCTCCACAAATGAATAATATAGCCCTTCATTCTAAAAATATGATTTGAGTATCTACTATGTGCCTGGTGCTGTTCTAGGTACTTGGAGTACCTCAATACCCCAACTAACAAAGATCTCCATCCCATAGAATCCACACCTGGTAAGTGGAGACAGACAATAAATCCTAAACATAATAAACAACTAAGCTATATATTATGTTCGAAGTGGCCAAGTGCTAGTAAAGATTTTAAAAGTAGACCAGGACAAGGGCCTTTCAGAGTGGCAGATGGGAGTTTTAAAGAGAAAGCAACATGAAAATAAAATCTTAAAAGAGGCAAGGAGTCAGCCATAAAGATATCTAGATAGAGAACAGAGGGGCACAGATGATGCCGACATCCTAAAGTGTGTTTGAAGGACAGTAAGAAGCCCACGGTGAGCAGGAGGAAGTGTAATGGGAGATGAAGTCAGAGGTAACAGCTGTCCAGATCACGCAGAGCCGTGCAGACCATGGCGCAGACTCCGGCTTTTAAAATGAGGAGCCATTGGAGGTTTTGAGTGCAGAAGACCCATAATCTGTTGTTATTTTAAAAGGATTATTTTGGTCTTTTGCTAGGACTATAGAGGGATAAAAGTAGAAGCAAGGAGCCCATTTAGCATGTTATTCCAATGATCCAGGGAGGAGCGATAACAGCCAAGTGATCAGCAGTGTTCTCCTTACGAT
>RJWJ010044172.1:0-12292 GCA_004363605.1 Indri indri | reverse complement strand
ACACACACACACACACACACACACACACACACATAAAAACTGAAATTTACCCTGTTCACCATTTTAAGTGTACAGTTCAGTGGCATTGAGTACATTCACAATGTTGAGCAACCATCACCATCATCCATCTCCAGAGCTTTTTCATCACCTCCAACAGAATCTCTATACCCATTAAACAATAACTCTCCATTCCACCCCCCGCCCAGCCCCTGGTAACTTTCACTTTCTATGTCTATGAATTTGCCTATCATGGTTATTTTATGTAAGTGGAACCATACAGTATTTCCATTTGTGATTGGCTTATTTCACTTAGCATAATGTTTTCAAGGTTCAACCATGTTGTAGCATGTGTCAGAATCTTCTTCCTTTTTAAAGCTGGCATTTCATCATATGGATATAGCTCATTCTGTTTTGCCATTCTTCTGTTGACAGACACAGGTTGTTTTCTAACTTGCCTTTTGACAAGGTATGGCTAGAGCTAAAGTGAGAGGGGAGAGTGGAAGTGTGAGAAAATCTCACCTTGGTTTACCCTAGTCCCTCCTCTCAGTATTAAAGGTAGAAGAATTGACAGAGCTTGACTTTGAGGATGCAAGTTCTGGCATCCTGAAACAGTCTTCATCCAGCTTTCCTTTAGAAAGCCTAAAAGAGGCTATTTTATAACTTACATGGTTGGCAGACTGGTGCTTATTCACTTTTATAACGTTCCGATATGGATTTATTCACAATGTAATCTGACACTTTTTAAATGCCAAAAAGAAAAAAGAAAAGGACATTGTGAGTCTACACACATCCCTGCTCCTCCAGGCCTCATCAGTCCCTATAAGAGCACGGCCCTACTCAGGTTGCCCAGCGCTGTCACTGAGCCTCAGAAAACCAGCCAACCAAAACCACAGGGGAAAACAGAGATGGGAAAACTCTACAACATGTGATCTTGGTGAATGCCTTTATACCAATTTACATTTTTGTCGGAAGCTGTAGTTAAGGTACCAAGTCCTATAATTCAGAGCACCAAATAAAAAGCTTGCTTAAAGACTGTGGAACCCGAGGAATTGAGAACAGAGTGACTCACTCATAGGCACCCTGATACTACAAGGGCAAACATACATCAGCATCCATGTTCCCAGAAGGTTGAGTTGATGTCACATACATCTGTATCGAAGCTCTGCAGGATTGAGTTGATGTCACATACAGCTGCGTCCAAGCTCTGGAGGATTGAGTCGATGTCAACAGAACTTCTTGTGGTGACTCCTGTACTCTTACTCAAAAGTGAATACTCCACAAATTCTACCTCACCTTTTGTGATTGTTCCTAGTAAAACAAATAATCCCAGTTCCTCCCCAAAGTGTAAAATTTGCTGTTTCACTGCCAGCAGAGTTTAAAGTTTGTGGTTTTAAATATATTATGGTAGGATACTGTTTTGTTTTATTGTTTTCCAAACAACCTGCTATATTATGATGGACTCTGAGATTGTAGATTCTGGCTCTGATTTCCTCTGTGTTGATTCTGTTCATGACAAACATAGGGATTCTGGAAGATTTATAGATCAGGAGAAGGCAACTCCTCATTTTATACCAAAATCTGGAGACTAAACTGATGAAGAAAGGCCCTTAGTCCCATTTTAAACATTTACAAACATTGGATAAAACATATCAAATATAATTTCATCAAAGCCAAGGTTAGAATATAGAATGGGAAATCATGAAATACAGAAACAGAGAAGAAATTTGAACCTAGAGGGGAAAGTGGGAATTGAGATGAGGCTGTCTACAGGGCCTCACAACCCCAATTTAAGCCCAGGGCCTGCGAACGGACCCAGATTGGGTTTTAATACCCACATAGCTTCCATAGGTCCCAGCTCTGTTGGGGAGGTGGAGATCTGGGTTACAGCCACAGATCTTAAGGAGCTGCCAAATCCATAAGTAGGGACTAGATATTGGCAAAAAAATCTACTAAGTCTAGATTTTTTTTTTTTTTTTTTGCCATAGGGTCTCACTCCGTCACCTAGGCTGGAGTGCAGTGGCACCATCACAGCTCAATGCAGCCTCCAACTCTTAGGCTTAAGCCATCCTCCTGCCTCAGCTTCCCAAGTAACTATGACTATAAGCACATGCCACCAGCCCTGGCTAATTTATTTATTTATTTTTTGTAGAGATGGGGTCTCAATGTGTTGCCCAGGCTAATCTCAAATTCCTGGCCTTAAGCACTCCTCCCACTTCAGCCTTCCAAAGTCCTAGGATTATAGGTATGAGCCGCCATGCCTGGCCAATCTAGATCCTTTTTCTAAAAAAGAATTAGATAGTAAACTTTAGATTCATCTGGAAAAGGCCCGAGGGAAGGGTCTCTTGGCATCAGAAAATTCAGAATCTTTCCTAAGCAATGGCACTTCTGACCCTTGTCTGAGTCACACATTTGTGGGTTCCTTAAAATTAGGATTTATTGAGACAACATAGGTAAACAAATCAAGTTGTGAATTCTGTTTCTGATGCACATGAGTTGAATTATTTCATCTATGTTGACAGTCCCATTAATATCACAGTTATTGTTCTCTGAATGTGATCGCCGATACTCCATGCTAGATGTCTAGTGAACAAATTGTAGGAGTGGCCTTCTTCAAAATACTATTCACAAGAGGGACAAGTAGAGCTCAGGTGAAATTGGCTTATTAGTAATCAAATTTTTCTTCTTCATCAATAAAATGATTAAGAACAACTTAACATTATTTGCAGAGTTCACCGATCCAAGGCTTTAATTTTGTTGTCAGGAGTCGCATATGGGTAAGACATATAGGCAACCCTACCGTAAAGCCAAAGCTGTTAGTATTCTTAGGAGACATGAGCAATATGGCCAGTCCATGACAGATGGGTCAACAATGACCATGAACAAGATTCTGCTCAGCGGAAATAGCACAATGCTGATGAAATTCTCATGGATTTGTTTTCTCAACCGTCATTCTTCATTTGTAGACACTGCCATAGTCTACATGCGCCATATAAGCTTTTTTCATGGAAACATCTCTGTCCTCTTCTGTTAAATGGAAACTTCAACTTCTCCAATATTACCTTAACAATAAAAACAGTAATGATAGTGCATATTATCACATATACATGAGGACTTGTGCCACATGACTTACACACATTATCTCATTCATTGTTACAGATGAGGGAACAGAGACTCTGTGAGCCTAAATCACCTTCCCAATGTCATGTATCTGGAAGTTGAAAGAGGGCATTTGGGCTCAGTATGTGATTGATAATGCATATAATCACGATGTGCTTTTATCCAATGTAATTGCTCCCTATGACAGTAAAATCCAATATTGGAAATAGAGAAGCTCATTGGCACTATTCTTAGGTTAATTATAAAAAGGTTCAGTGCACATTTGTGACAAATATTCAATAATGACACTAACATTCTAATAGGAAGAAGAACTAGCATTTATTGATTGTACACGTCTATTTATCCAGAATATACTACTTCAACGCACTACGTATCTCTTAATCCTAATAATATTACTAAAAAGTAGCTATTCTTATGCCCATTTTATAATTGAAGACATTCAGGCTCAGGCATTCAGGATGGTTAGGTATCTTTGGCAAATTCATACAGGAAATAAGTGGTTAGATTCCAGTCCTGGTGCTTGATGCTACACCATGCTGCCAGTGTGATTTTATAATGTGTACAAAACATATTTACAACATTCTTTCATGGACAATCATATTCTCTATTTTGTATTAAGCCTGAATAAAAATAACCAGAATTTCTCCAAAAAGTAAAATTCTTAGATGTGTGTGTCATTGATTATAGACTGTCAAGAGCTGGAAGTGACTTTAGGGTCTCCCACTCAATCTTAAAGGTGGAGAAACCGAAACTCTACAGAAGTTCCAGTTTATACAACTCCAGACTTGTGGTGGGATCATGAGAAATTCTTCAAAATGGCAGCCAAAATTTGATTTGGTCAAAAAACATGCAAGAACCTTTGGGCTTTTCTATATGTAAGTTACTCAGAAACTGTGAATGCAAAACCTAAGAGTAGGGTGACGACACTATCCAGTTTTCCTGGGTCAGTCCCAAATCCTGTCATACTAGTTTTATTATTAATAGCATCCCTTTTTACTCTCAAAAGTGTCCAAATTCAGATGATGAATTATATGGTCCAAGAGTTTCATTTTCAAATTGAATTAAAATTTAAATATACAACTATTTTAGAGATGATGTCAAGTTTAAAAATGTGACCTACTCTGTGATCCAGAAGCCCTGAATCACCCTCCCTGGAGGTAGGACAATAAGGAATTTCCCCATATTCACAGGAAAAATTGCACCTGTTTTCTGGGCAAGCCAAGTATTGTCTTAAAAAGGAACTAGATGATTTTATATTACTTTTCAGTTTCTCCAGAAGATAACTGGAGAATTGTAATAATGTAAGAACAACAATAAATGATAAGGTGAAGCAAAACACCTCCTTCTGTTGCAGGAAATACTCCAATCCTCCTTGATTGTCCACTCTTTGAGGGCTGGCACAGGGCTCTATGCCTGGGTCTGTAAGATAAGCTGCATCCCAGGCCTCACATTGCATGACCTGACTATTGCCTAGAGCTTTTGCACTGAATTTTGTTATTAAACCTGCATGAGAGACAATATTTCCATCATTACAGAAAAGAGAAATTATCTCCTCCAGGGAATCTGGCAGGACCCTCTAACTAACATCATCACACAGCAGTTCCAGACACCATTGTCATCAACTATATGCAATTAGGTTCTGAAAAATGTTTGGACCATAATATGTAATTAATGCTGACAAATTGATAGTAGAATGCTATTCATTTCCAATGTAAACCTAACAGAGATAGAAGGGAACACATTCTAACAGAATAATTTCATCTTCGTCAGGAACCTTCTGGTTTTAAGTAATAGAAACCCACTTATATTAACTTAAAGGAGAATGTAGCATATGGTTGAAGTGGAGGGGGGATCTCACATGCCAATGGTAGAAAATGCAATTAGATCTCCTAAGAAGGAAAGCTCTCAGGAACTAAGTGAGCTAGCTAGGAGATCTGGGGCCAAGTGAGCCATCACTGCTTTTCTCTGCTTCTCTAAGAATCTATTTTATTCATTGACATTTCTTTGGAGATTGGTATTCTCTGCTGGTTTATTTGTACACAGAGCCCAAAAGACTTCCCCAGTGTGGCTTTCCCCAACTTCCTAGTTCAAATGCCCAGACCTCTGGATTCCAGACCTAAATTCCTAGGAGGAAACAAATCTGACTGGCCCATGAGCGAGGCATGATGTGCCAATGCTTAGACCAATGGGCTATGATCAGAGAACTCATGTGCTACAAACATGGGTCCTCTGAAATCTGGCAACCTCCCACCAATGGAACCTATAAATGGATATAAATAGTCATGTGCATTTTTACTGCATGTCTCCAGTACCAAGAATGCCTATTTTCTTTTTTCCTTACATATGTTTGGAAAAAAAGTTGGACATATGGGCACACAGAAGCACCATGTTCTGAGTAGGTAGTAATGCCATTTTAGCACACGCAATGGTGCCTCTAAAAACTTCTTTATGAAAGTAGATCAGATTGTGTAATTCATGAGAGCCATGCCAAGGGCCCCCAACCAAGGCAGCACTGTGGACTCACGATGAGTGGGCCAGCATCCTTTATTCTCTCTTCTTTCTGCTGTCGTCTGACTATTCTTGCCTCAGCCCCCATGAAGTTTCTGTGCCACCAACCATCCCTAAGCTTTCCTATCTTGCCTACACCAGCCCTCAGGCTGGAATGAAAGATGAGATCTTTAATAAGGAGGTTTAAACATAATAAATATTTCCTTAGGCAGCTTGTCCAAGTCCTGCCATTCAGATATCCTTGATTTCTAAGCAACAAGAAAAGCTCCTGAAATTTTAAGAAGACAAAACTATAACAAGGGCATATTTAAACTTTTATAAATTATCCTAATACTTTTTAACCTTGATAGCTTGTATCTTTTAAAACTCATTTACCTTGGTGATTTGTTTTATTATTGTTCGTTTATTTTTTTACCTAATTATTATTGTCTTATTGGCTATTTTTGATTGAAACAAAAGTTGATGTGATTGTTTTTAAGAATCACACATACAATGAGCAAGAAAATGGGAGATTTTCCATATTTTCCATTACTTTGTCAGATTCAGAGTGTATTTCTTTGTTTGTGTTTTAGTATAAGGATTTGGTTAGAACATTAATAAATCATTGCATAAAGGATGTGACCCAATTGTGGTTCTTGTGAATTAAGCCTATGTTTCTGCTTTCTGAAGACTTATACTGTTTAAAATTTCACACTGTTATGATTCTATCTGGTTTAGAATTTAAGTTCATAGTTTAAAAACACCAATGATTTTCCTTTAAGAGGGAGGAGAATACAATAATGCAATAATTTGGAAACTGATCATAATTTTAGTGACATTTAATATTCCATATTTAATTTAATTCATTCAACATTTATTGAATACATACTATTGCCTAGCTAAAGCATTATAGGGATTAGAAAGATGAAAAAAATTTATGGCTTCTCCACCATCCTCCCACCCACAGACTAGCTGAAATGACAGATGGAGATAAAATAAATACAATATGAGACAAATTGCAGTAAATATGAGAAGAAAGATATAAGGTGTTTGGGGAATATGGAGAGACACGAGGGCAGGTAGAATTTAAGATAAATTCTGGATTATAGGTAGTAATCTCATTATTCAGCATCCTCAGTAGAAATTTCCAGGGTCATCAATTATATTAAGCATGATTTTTACTTCAGAAAATACAGAATTAATATTGCTAAACTGATTTTTTTACCTTGGGTCAAGTCAGAATCATCAAGACAATTTTGTTCAATATACTCATGCCCAACCCTCCTTCCCCCAGATTCTTAATTAGTGAAACTTGAGGGGGATTTGGGCATTATTCCCCCCAACACACACAGACACACACACACAAATGTGAATGCCATAGTGAAAGCTGTTTACAGAGATGTGTCCCAATGTGAAACACAGTTCCTGTAAAAAACTTTTTTTTGCAAAGATGATGTTAAGGTTTCTTGGAATGATCTCATTTGACTCTTAAAATTATAAATTTATCAATATAGAGCATTTTTACTTAAGGTTTTCTTATTTTTAAAGTGTATCTTACATATATTTATGAAATGTACTCTAATTCTTTCTGGAATCAAGTGGAAAAGAAAACAGATAGATGGTAGCTATCTAGATGGATAGCTAGTGACCCAAATGACATGTTCTCTATTTCTACTTCTGTGGGAGCCAGGGTCTGAGGAGTACTATACAAGATCTGTGCCTGCTCACAGCTGCTTCACCAACTCGTGGTTAAATGTCTTACTGAGCCTTGGCCCCACCTCTACCCCATCAATTACAGATCCAGGTAGAGGAACTCCCAGGCCTAACACAATCTATAGCTCTAATGTACAGAGCAGCATGGAGCACTTTGCAGCTTTGCAACTCCAGTATAAAAAAATCTAATCATAATCATAACCTACAGCACCATAAATTGTCCATTTTAGAGCCTTTCACTTTGTCAGTGTGTAGTGCAGGACTGCCTTATTCAGTTTTAGTTTTAGAACTGATTATTGCTTATATAATTTAATTATTCTGACAGATTAGTATTTCTTAGATAATTTATATACAGTGTAGAATCTTTTCATTGAAAACATTAGTTTGCATGGGAAATAGCCAGAATCTTTATAAAAAAAAAAACCTAATAAATACCAGAGACCAGTCCCCAACAAAATGTAGTCAAGGCAATGCATTAGAAAAATAGTTTAACTTTGTTCAATTACTTAGTACACCACAGAAAATAAAAAAGGCTTACAGTCCTTGAAATGTCTCCCTCAGCTTCTCTCATTCAAATGTAGACTATCATCAACTTCACCATCAGTGCCATTGCACAGAAATAGCACTTTGACTAAGTAAACAAGACTTATCTTTTTCAACTAGTGAACCTATTTGAATGTGGTTAATTATTCATTAAGTGGCTAATATTTTGTGAGGCTGTGTGAGAAGCATTAATTAGGATTATAATAAAAGATGATATACTGTTCTGTAAAAGCAGGAAACTGATTTTTGAGAAGATAATTCTAGACAGTAGGATGAATAACTTTCCTAGACAAGAAAATTGGATGGCTGCTGAGAAGAACAATTGAATAGGCCTTCCACCGCAACTCTGTGCCACCCTCCCCAAGGTGCCTCCAGACCATAGCAGAACACGATAGTAGCAGAAGAGAAACTGAGGGAATCAGATAAGGGGGGATGCAGCACCGAAGTTTAGAAAATTCTTGTAATCTCATGAAAATAAGAGTATTCGAAACAAATTTAATAATCTAGTAATTGTGAAAGCTGTTATTTTTCATGTTATACCACTTCAGTCCCCAACCCCAGGGCCACACACTGGTGCTGGTCTGTGACCTCTTAGGAATTTGGCCGCACAGTTGAGTGGCAGGGGAGCAAGCAAGTGAAGCTTCATCTGTATTTAAAGCTGCTCCCATTGCTTCCATCAAGGCATAAGCTCCGCCTCCCGTCAGATCAGAGCGGGCGTTAGATTCTCATAGGAGCTTGAACCCCCGTAAACTGCACATGCGAGGGATCTAATGAGACTCTAATGCCTGATGATCTGAGGTGGAGCTGAGACGGTGAGGCTAACACTGGGGAGCGGCTGCAAATACAGAGATCATCATTAGCAGAGAGGTCTGACCGTACAAGAAATGTAATGCTCTTCAATCATCCCGAAACCATCCCATGCCCGCTCCCCAAGTCCATGGAAAAATTGTCTGCCATGAAATCAGTCCCTGGTGCCAAAAAGGTTGGGGACCGCTGTTATACCATGTGAAGAGATTAACGTTATTGAAAAAATGGATAAATATATGACACAAAATACAATGAATTACCCCATCGCCTGCTTGTGCTCTCTCTGGGCACCCATTTGTGCTATGACTTATGCCCTGATTTAAACAATTTTACTCTATTTTATTTTCTTTGTTTTCTTTTCTGGCCAGGTAAGCATAGTAGAATGCCCCAAAGTTGATAGAAGGATGTTGTCATTTTACTGCATATCTCCCACTATAATTAGGAAAAAAAAAAAAAAAAAAACTTTTACATCAAAAGACTAAAACCCTAAGTGTAGAATTTCAGGTAGCAGTCAGTTGATAGAAAAGGCCATTTTTCAGATCCTTCTTGACACTGCTAAAGTCCAGGCCCACAAACTGCCATTGACCTTGCCTATGACAGACCTCCCTTTTGATCTGGAAGCTCCTTTGGGGATAAGGCCAGCTTTCGAGGACATTTATGTCTCCCTCACCTTGATTTTGAGAAAATTCCCATTCTTTTCCTTTTGTTTTCATCTTCTCCGTGGGCAAAAAAACCCAGGACTTTTAGAAGCAAAGTTATAGTCCATTCAATGATTCATTTATTTACAAACATTTTATGAATTTCTGCAATGTTTTAGGCAATGTGCTGAATGCTGGTAAAACAAAAATGAACAAAGCACTGTTCCTTTCCTCAGTCATGGAGAAGATAGTGCAATAATGTGCTACTGGTGTTAAGACAGAAGTCTGTTCAGGGTTACACTTATGGTCACAAAAAGTGGGTGGCAAATTCTATCTCCAGTAATATCATGATGTGCTCATATGCCTACTGTAGCTTAATTTTTAAAAAATATTCTTATATTTGTACAGAAAATAACATTAGAAAAATTACTACTAAAACCATGTTTGACTAAACCACATTAATGCCTAAAAAACTTCTGATTTCTATTACAAGCATTTATTATCGTTGCTCTACTATTACATTTGGCACATCTATGGGGGTTTTTTAATTTCCAAAATGCCCTACTAATCTGTAACTTATTATTACTTACAGCTTTTTTGTTGAAAAGATTTTTCCACAAGCAAGGCACAAAAAGGCATTCTAGGGAAAACATTTTAAATTACATTATTTACAAAAAAGACTATCTTTACGTATTACTGGCCTATTGAAATTTTTCTTTTCAATCAAATTCCATTCATTTTCACATAATGCATGTCAATAACAGCTACCATGAAAAAATAACCATGAGCAAAAACCGTTTTTCTACCTGTCTTCGTCTTTTGCTACTCCCCATTTTTCTTTCTGTTTGTGAAAGTTTAAGTCCCTTCTTCTTGATGCCCTTGAGTCCATAATTACTTCTTTTGACAACTCTTTTATGACGCCCACATTATAAATTATTCATTATTTTGAATAATGCCTTAATTTCAAATGTACTCTTGTACTGCTACTTTTTCTTCTGTATTTCTTCCCTATATTATTTTCATACCTTTTATAATCTTGCTATGAGACTTCTGACTTCTTTCTGACTTTTCCCCTGAGAGGTATCCCTAGAATGCTGCTGCTACAGGGAATTAAAGAAGCAAGTATTTTTGTATTTCCCTTAGTTTGCTCTTACTTCATTCCTGCTTTCTTCCTTTTCTCTTCTGGTTCCTTCCATCTGGAGTGCTGCCTTCTGCCCCACTGGGCCTGTCCTTTGGCCACTTCTTTCAAAACCTGGTGCAATATCGATTTCCTTCAGACAGCTTTCCTTGACTAGTTCACTCCCTGTTTCTCTTGACCTCTAGGAGTTTATGTATAAACTATACTTTATGTTATCATGAACTTGGAAAGTGTTTGTTTTTGTTATTTTATTTAGTTTAATGATACATTTTGCAATATTTTATTATTTATATAATTATATCATATTATAAACCCTGATTTTCCTTATTAGCGTGAATTATAGCTATTATTATATAATGTAAGTATGTAATTGTTTGCTTAATGACTGTCTCTCCTGCTAGAATTTAAGCTCTTTTGGCTGTTTATTGTTGTATCCCCAGAGCCTAGAAAAGTATACATAGCTAAGTGCTCAATAAGTATTATCATATCTTTGAAATACTATTCAGGATATTAGCGGAATGAAAGTGTTCACAAATGCTTGCTGATTTTTTAAAATACTATTTTGTCTGGAATCTCTTACACTTTTTGTAACAGTTTGAACGCATTTGGTGGCAAGATGCAGAAAATCTAACTAACATGGACTTAAATCAAAGGACACCAGCTGTTTACCCAGCCCTAAGTCCAAAGGTGGGCAGTACCAGTATTGGTATGGCAGTCCAGTGTTGTCATCCAGGACCTAGGTTCTTCCCAGTCTTCATTCCTTAGCTATCTGAAACTGGCTGGCTTTCTACCTCAGCCATAAGGCGTCACAGGCCAAAGATGATAGCCACATTCTTATATTTCAATGTGCAAAGCAAAAAGTAAGGAGATATCAAAAAACAGGTACATCCCCTCGCTCTTGTCAGAATCCCAGAAATCCCTCCAGCCCCAGCAGCTTTCTCCCCATTCCGATGACAAAAACTGAGTCATGTGTCTACTTCTAGACTGACTGTGGGCAGAGGGAAAGCAATGCTATTAATGGCCAATCCTGACTCATTCCAGGTTTTCTGGCAAAAATAGAGGGAAACTGCTGAGTATGCAAGCAACACTGCGCCTGCTCTTCTGCTACGTTAAATGAAACACACTAAAGCTCTGTTTTCCTCAGAATCCCTCAAGCTCTTAAGATTCTTCAGGCTTTTTCTTTTTTCTCTCTACATTTTAATCAAGTCTTTTCTTTCAGAAATTTTTTTCTCCTTAATGTTGCCTTCTGAAACATTTACTTTCTCAACCAGTAGGTTTCTTTCATTGACTTGTTTACATACTTACTTAATTTCTGCATTCTCATTGTTTTCCTTTTAAAAGCACCAAATCACATATCAAAAGAGAATGACTTTATTTTGTCCCTTTCGTTCCACTCTACATATTTACTTCTGTTTCTCAACTGTATTAGGAATTGCAGAGGCCAAGAACATGTCGTCTGCTTTTTTAAAAATAATTGTCAGCATCATTTCACAGGTGCTAAATGTACTTGAGGTGTCCTTCCCCTTCATGGTGAATCCAAGGCATGCAGGCTTTAATAGGAAGCCATAGGAATTAGGGTTTTATAGATAATAAATACTGGTCATATTATAAACATCCTCTGCTAACTTCTTTCCATTAAATTCTTTGTTTATTTGCTTCTTGCTGGTGCCAGGAAGTCCCAGAACACAGTGTATTTCCCACCTCATTCCACCTTTTTCAACATCTTTCACTGAAGGAAAGGATCTGGGTTTCCATGGTAACAAGAGTGTGATAATTGAAGGTATCTGGCTATAGGTGAGATAACTCCCTTTCAGATTCGGTGGGGAGAGGAGAAACGAAGTTTTTCTTC